>APFE030594370.1:2247-44725 GCA_000404065.3 Pinus taeda | reverse complement strand
CATCCAAGAATTGTTCATTTATGTAATGTAAAGGAGGTTGCCCCCTTGAAGAGGCTGAATTCTAAGACGTTGATCTATCTTTTCTATCTTTTCTTGAGCTGGTTTCATAACATCGATGCCCCGAAATAGGGTCCTCCCAAGTCATCTGATGGTGAATCTTCGCAATGGAAACCTAAGTATCCCTACCTCATTTGTGAGGAGGATCACTATACTAAGGATTGTCCATGACGATCCAAAGTTAGTCACTTGCTTAAAGGGACCCTTGCCATCCTCAGAGAGCCATTTAAGTCTCAATAGACTCAGATTGTAGACCAACCCTGATATTCTTCCTCTAGATCTCAATGTTCATGATGAGCACGCCCATTAATGTGGCTACCTGATCGAAAGATTATCAAACTCCAGCTCTGGTAGCATGGAAAGAAAAAGAAGCTACACCTTCTTCTTCTACCCCGAGTTCTATCCCTCTGCAAATTGAGCACCCTAACCCTAATTCAGCTACGTAGCCACCCTCTTGAGGTGTTCTACAAAAATCATCATATAATCCAATGTTTGAGCTACTCAACACTACAATATTATTGAAGATTTGGCTCAAGTGTCGTCAGCTATGTTAGCTCTCTAGGTACTCCAAAGCTGCCCATCGCAGCAGAAATTTTTTATGTCGGCTATCCGGGACATTAATCCCACCAATTCTAATTTGATCTATTTCAATCTAGAGAACCATGTTTCATGGCTCCCTCATCAGATTGCCTTTCTTATTCAGGTAATCATTAATGAACTGACCATCCACCACACTGTCATTGATGAAGGTGCGTCCACCTGCATCATGTCAACTGCATGTTGGAAGGCTATTGGTCCCCCTGCATTGAACTAGTCTTTGAACACGTTGGAAGCCTTGGATAGGCACGATTCATGACCCTTTGGTGTCTTACCCGACCTTGCCATCACCTTGGAAGGTATGATAGTGCAAGTCGAAGTAGAGATTTTTAACACTAATTTCAATTATAATCTTCTATTCGGCCGAAGTTGGACTCATGCCATGCATGCCATGGCCTCCTCTTTGTTTCACATGATCTGTTTTCCCCATCAAGGGAAGATTTTCACCATTGATCAATTGTCCTTCTTTTCCTCTTCCTCGTAAGATGGCAACATTCCATACATCAAGCACTCTAGTGCTCCCTTTGAGAGTGTGGGGGCAGGTCTCTTCAAAGATTCTACCTTAATGGGATTTTTTGCACGCCCACCTCCTCATGTTGCCTCCATCAACATGAACTTGGTCAAATCTGATCCCTGGGTCACACCTGCACTAGATCTTGTTGATGCTTCAGGCGAAGTCATGCCACTTAGTCTTGTCGAAGTCAATTACGTGGAAATTGTTTTGGCTTCGACCTCTGCATCATCTGATTCTCATATTTCAAGGACCTCCCTCGACATGTATTCTCAATCCCCCTAGCTTGGCACTTTGGAATCATATGATCTCTTAGCCGAGACCTTCCTCACCAATGAAGGTGTCATGGAAGTCATGTCTCTTGAGGAACCGCCATGGATCGATACTCATCATCGCTCCTCGTTCCTGCCTCGCCTGGTGGTCATGTCTACCATTTTTGAAGAGTCCTCTTCTTCGTTGCTTGTTGATGTGTCAATTTATCCTGACATAATCAAGATCTTTCAACTAAGCGCACCTTTATCCCTTCATGGATTTGGGATTTTTTACCCTCCCCAAGTTTTCACCAATTGTCCTCTGAGTCGTAACCCTCCCTCGCCCAGGGGGCATGGGGGCAAAGCCTTATATGAGTTCCACTCCATTATTTGGCTGATTCGATGCTTACTCGTCATGACAATGGTAAAAATTTGATGCTCGTTTGTGTTGATTGATTACTCGAGTCCCATCATGGACTCTCTCAAAAAGTACTATGCTTAGGCCATCTTGCATGGTTACTAATGTACGTTAGTGCGTGATTCATTTTTGTACAACATGGTTTTGTGTGATAGTTTTCAAACAACTTTCCTATTTACTATGCTTTTCTTTCTTTGCAGATGTTTGCAACTCCTCATGTTGGTTTCACCGATGGTGCTTGCCAAAGTACCTAGGACTTATCATCTACGACATGGGATATCTATAACCCTGACGATGAGTTGATTGACCTTCAAGGTATCAACCTGGGTCATACAACCAACAACATTGCTGAATACAGTGTGGTCATCGAACTGTTGTCAGAAGCCATTGCCCTGGGCATCAGGGAATTGGTTGTCAACCTGGATTCACAACTTGTCATCCTCCAACTCAACGAGCAATATTGCGTCAAGAACCCTCAAATATTACAAATGTATCTCTGTATCCATCTATTGGAAAGACATTTTGATTATATTACATATCATCATATTCCTAGATGCATGAATACATTGATAGATGCATTAGCTAATTATGTGTTGGATAGGAATTTACGAAACATGTAAAAGATAAGACAAACCATTTGTACCATAATAAATAGGAAAATACAACATGTATATATATGTGAGAATGTTTGATACATTAGAACCACAAAAAATAATATGTGTATCTATAATAACATTGGTGGCTCACAGGCCTCGTACATCCGTGGCACACAGGCCTCAAAAAAATATGCAAGTATTGAACCTAGGAACTACTCAGCATGGTGGTCATGATAACACGAGACAACGCATGCAACATGACTCAACAGTCAGCGGATACGATTTGAGACTCCCACTGTGTGCCTTTGGTACTGCTAGGGCATGTCTCCTATTCGAGCATACTCCTGGATACCATGAGTCAGCCCCTCGAGGTTCCTGATAAGGGGTGACAACATCAATAGGACGGGGAAAACACCTGGCTATCGGGGACATCCTAGCTCACTACTTTGGTTTAATAGCTTCATAGACGAGTGAAATGTTATAAGCACACATATACCAAAAATAATTAAAAAACATCAAAATCAAAATTTTATTTTTTACCTTCATCATCGAAGTCCTCTCCATCTGGTAGGGGCATATTTGGGTCTCCATGAAAATCAGTGCTGTTGTACAGCTAGTCCTCCACGATGATCTTCTGTTGTCGTAGCCATGAAAAGGATGTCAGTCGGTATGACATACACTAACCCCCAGTGATACTAGGAATAAAATGACTCTAGTGGTCCATCTGCAGATCACATGGCACAGGAGGATCAACCTCAGTCAACTGATACTAGAACAATGGCACTCATTCTAGGAAAAAGGTCACAAGTACATGTTCAAAGCCAATTTTCTTCAGATTCCCTGCCTTGGCTTTGGACAACTGGTGCTTGATGTTCATATTCATGGCCTCTTCCTAGTTGAATATCGCAGGAGCTATGCAGTCAATAGCATAAAGGAACTTTGACTTGTTAGTCTCATGTTCTTCTTAGGACCCCGCCACTCTATTGATGGTCAATAGAAGCACCCTTAGTTTCAGATCCCACACACTGGAAATCTCTATCTTCCCACTCTTGGATATCAGGGCCTTAGGACAATGCTCGGTAAGCAGGGAAGATATGCTTGCCCTGATCGGACGTGACCCATACAAGTTTAATACCTCACCTCTACAGTCCAATGATGAAGTAGATGTCTAAAGTTGTCAACTCCAGCTCCAAGTCCCCAATGACAAAAATCTCACGATTGATGTCCCAAAGGCTTATCAAGTATCGAAGCAACTCAAGCTGGGCCCACATCCCTAGTGTAAGGAAGAATTTGAGGAGCCCGGAAGCCCTCAAAGCCTCCAGGAAATTTTGATCATTCAATTCCTAGGTGTCAACATCTTCGTGTTCCCTTTCCTTCCAATCCACCATTTTCGACAATTTCTCTGATGCGAAAGCCATTTATTTAAGTCAATGATGAATTTTGACACATAAAATCCAAGTTTTAACGGTCAGTTCTTGAGGAAAAATGATTTTTCCCCATCCATGTCACCAACACACCTATTTTAAGAACAGCCACACTGGTTAGCATGGAGAGGTGTGTAAATAACCCTTGGTGAGCGCTGTCTCATGCCTGGAAATCGCGCCAACTTAGGGAGAAAAATTTCTCAAAACCTTCCTAAAAATAAAAAAAAAAAATGACTAAAAACAGAAATGAATGGCATGTAAATGGAGCTCAGGGCTTCGGCTATTACCTAGAACTAATGGATCGTCGATTGACCTCCTAGATCTCCCGCAATCTACTCTTGAAAAACTAGGGCAAAAGTGGGTAAAAAGTCTTCATTGCAAAGGTAAAATGGAAAATGGTAAAAACATATTTACTTTCCCCCCTTTTATTGATTTTTTCATGAAAAAATCAGGTTTTAAAAATATTTTTGACCCATTTTGCCTCAAGTACTCGATAATACACTTTACTTTACTTGTGCAGCTACAGAGGATGGATGTTCGACGATGACGATGAGTCATATTTCAGCTCTTTTCTCGACTTGTTAAACTCATATGAAAAGATTGCTGAGTTATTTTCCCTTTTTGACTCATTAAAGAGAATAAAAATGGGGGGTCCGCTTTTAGCTCTTTTCCGACCCTTTAAAAACGAAAAGATGGCCGAGCCCTTGTCGTTTCGAACTCGTTAATGGATGTGAAACGTCATGTGCCTAGTATAAGTTTACCCCTTTTTCGGGCTGGGAGGCACTATTTATGAAAAAGGTACTCCTTGACTGAAATGGTCAAGCGGTTCTCTCAAGTATTGTTTTCAAACTTTTCGGGCTCAAGAGACACAAATGTATGAAAAGGGACCATGTGGAGTTTTCTTATGTGTCTTTTTCAAACTCTCTAAACATGAAAAAGATATCGAGTTACACCTTTGTCGGACTCGCTAAACTATTAAAAGACATCAGATTCGTCACCAAGACGAATGCGAGCTTCTCCTTCCTAGGGCTCGTTAAACTTACTAGGTCGGATTCTTCCAAAGGATGAACTTACAGTGCAAGCATATGTTATCCTCTTCAAGCTTGCAATTAAAAAATACTTTGGATACTCACCAGTAATGGTGGGGGAAAATTTGGAAATCTATCAGTCATGTCAGCAGCTCACTCTTGAACATGACACTTTTGCTTCGTGTTAGGTTGGGACATCCTCCTTTCTATCATTGACCTTCCTAGGTTTGGGCCATTTATTTTTTCCTTCCATATGATCTCTACCATGTTGTCATGACCACCAATCCCATGGATACAAAAGCTACCAAACTTCTTGTTGTGTCACCGATATGTTCAAGATTTGTCCTTCGGTAGTTACACTTGCCTCTGATTCTCTGTATCATCCAAAATCATTTTGCATCCTCTAATCTCACGTCGATGATGTGCGATTCATTATGGCCCTCCTTCGACATGGTCGCTTTCCGTTGACTTCAAACCATGATCCAGGAAGTTGACCTAGAGACTCCCTTCCAGTACCTTAGAGCTTGCATGCCTCAATGGCAAGTTCTTCACACTTGATGGCAAGTTCGCATCATTGGCTTTCGATTGAGTGATTTCACAGGTGTTCAACTCCAGTTCCTATATTCACATTCCATGGATTGTGCTGATAGTACCTTGAGGGCCATTGTCATTATTGGTGGTTTCTTTCGCACTTATCAATAGTTTACATCATTGACTAGTAATCAATTGACTTTCTAGCATGTTTAACATCAACACATCTATTCGCATGCTAGGATCTGTACTTTGATCAGGTCATGTTGGAGCAAAAGACCTTGGAATTAGATCACAAAAGTCTGGGTTACGAAGTGGTGTAACATGGTTATGGTGATATGCATGTCTCTTTCATATGCCTGGCTACGACCAGACCATGAGTTATCATATGTGATCCTTCTCATTATTGGATGGTTGTGACCATACCTTGGTTTCATTATGATCCTCTTTGATAGATGGATGTGCCCATACCTGGATCCATTTACATGATCATTCTCTGCATGGCTGTGTCCATGCCACAATTCATGTATCATTTGACAAAGATCTTAGTTTATGTATATGTATCTGTACTTGCAGGTTTTTCAACTATAGACCAGTTCCCCGCACTTATTTATAAAAAAATTCATCCCTCACTCCAGCTCATCCTTCACGCTTTAGGGGGAATCTGTTACACATCATTTTTTCACTGTCCTTGTTCTCCCCATTCCTTGATCCTGGAGGACCTCTACAGTGAACCCCACATGCTTTTCCTTCATGGGGAAACTCCCATTATGTCTCTCTTCATAAGCAGATAATTTCCCTTTTGCGTCATTTCCCTTGAAAATTCTATTTTGCCCAATTTACAAGGCCAACGCTAATGGCGTTTTTCTCCCCCGTACCAATGTGCAGAGATTATCACTATTTGCTACACTGATTGGTGTGACTAATTTGTGTCCCAGTCGCGTCCTGTTATGGATTTTTTTTTAAATTAGAGCCAAAGCGTCCAGCTCTAGAAGCTTCGTAATGGAAGTTTGGTAAATGGCTTGGCCAGATGGGGTCAAGGATGACAGTTTGGGCTCCTTTCCCCTATAATGATGGAACTACCTCAAGTGATAAGTCCTTCTCCCATTAGAAGAGGATCTATCTCCCATCCATATTTCCTATATAAACCTCCCTTCTTCCCAAGCACAAGATAGTTAGAGTTTTGGTTGAGCGTGAGTATACTATTTTAGACAAGCCATCTAGTTGTGTGAGGGAGAAGTGTCTTTGGTTTGGAGTGAAGCCTAAAGGGAAGAGCCTTTAAACTATTGTTGTTTGAAGCCATCATGAAGTGCTATTAGAAAAGTGTGGGAACCTGGCCTTGTCATAGGAAGATTGCGACATCAAGATGAATGGTTGTAATCTCTCTTTGACTATTAATATATGCAACTATCGATTGATTTCCTACATGTTTTGTAATATTACATATTCGTATCTTAATTTTTCTTGACTCATTAAGTAGGTTGAATTGCAATTTGTCTATTATTATGCTTACGTGTTGTTGTCGTTTACTTGTTTCAGGTGCTTGAAGAAGGAATTGAGAGATTTCCAAAGTGAGCAAGTGAGGACACCATCAAGCAGGATAACAGACCAAGAGGTAGGCCCTCTTGATTGATTCTAACCTAAGGAAATCTTCCATAGAATGTATCTATTGTGGCTAGGCCCATTATTGGGCTAGAGGAATTTGTTTGTCTCTGCACTTATAATTTTACTTCACCACAGTGGTAGAGACAGTGTTGTGTTAATGTTTCCTATGCAGTGCTTGGTATAGATGGTGCTACGTACATGTTGGATATGTGGTGTTGTGTACATATTGTACTGTGTGCATGATGGATATGCGGTGTTGTGTGCATATGGTGTTGTGCGCATGTTTCATATGCAGTGTTGTGTAGCTAGGGTGCTATGTAAATGTTGTATATGTAGTGCTATGTACATATGGTGTTGTGTGCATGTCATACATATGGTGCTATGTACATATGGTGTTGTGTGCATGATTGTACAAGAGGTGTTGTGAACATGTGATGGTGATGTCATGTACATTTTGTACATGTGGTTTTGTGTACATGTCATGTATGTGATGTTGTGTTCATGTGGTGTTATGTACATGTCATTCATGTGGTCTTTTGTACGTGTTGTACATGTGGTGCAGTGTACATGTGGTGTTGTATACATGTTGGGTAGGTGGTGTCGTGTACATGTGATGTTGTGGACACATTGTGCATGTGGTGCATTGTATAGGCAATACTATGTACATGTGGTACATATGGTGCTGGTGTACGTGTGGTATTATGTGCATGTCATACATGCTCTATTAAAGACATGTGATACTATGTATGCACACTGTGTAGTCGGGGTATCATGCCAGATTTATTCGTTGTGTTGTACTTTGTGTACATATATGTATTGCGTTATACATCGAGTATAGGTGTATGTGTTGTGTTGTGTTGTACACCAGGCATAGGCACATGTATTGTGTTGTGTTGTACACTGGGTGTATGTGTATGCATTGTATGTCAAGAGTAGGTCCATGTATTACATGGTGTTGTATGTTGTGTGTGGTTGTATGTGTGTAATGCACACTATGTGTATGTGCACATGGTTGAGGAGAAGGAACTGGGTGTTTGTCATGTACTGATCTGAAGTGTGTACGAAATAAGGATAAGGTAGAAGCTAAGGATTGATTAAAGGATAAGTAACAATATTTTATTTCAGTTTTGTCATGCGTGCGATTTATGATTTTGGTATATGATTATTACATGTGATCCATGATTTTGGTTTATGATGGTTACATGTGATTCATTTTTTTTATCTATGATGGTTGTGTTTTGAGCTAACTTGATCTGATATGTTTATACATGATGATTTGATCAAAGATGCTAGTTTGACTTATTGTGACAATAAGTAAATAGGATTGCAAGTGTACCTTACTGAAGGGCCACCAATGAGGTATGATTTGCATTTATTTGAATTTATTTTGAATCTAAAGGAAATTATATGCTTGTTGCAGGAAAGCATAAAATTCCTGATTGGGTGGTCAAAAATGATAGAAAGAATTAGTAGTGTTAGTGAAAGAAATTGAAACAAGCAACATTATGTTGGTAAAGCAATCCGGGAGTAGGTCCATTGTGGGAAACTGGTATCTAATAGTGTCCATTGATTTCCATGAGCATGCTATGATTAGTATGACGATTTTGAAGCAGTTATATGCCTTGTTTTTGTATCTTTTGATGTGAGGAAGCCTTGACAAGGGGTGGATTACTCAGAATAGGGGATGTCGAGGAACTTGGAAGGTGGGTGACTACACGGAAGGGGGTGATCGGATTTCCCGAGGGACTATGTAGTAGAGAAGGGAATGTCAGGGCTATATTTATTTTGGTCATTAGCATTGCCAGATGGAATCAAATGCACATTGGGAGTGTGCCTTGGAACAATGAGCCGATAAATGTTCATTGAGAGGACAAGTGGCACAAGATTATAGCATTGGACAATGGATGCAGATTTGACTTTGCAGTGGATTTCAGAATTCTATTGGGTGTGGAGCCTGATTATCTTCTTTATTCAGAGGTATCACCGCACTAGACCCTAGTTCGTAATGGGGCGGCAATGCTGCGCGTAAAATATTCGCTGCAGGGGGGGTCCAGGGGGAGGGGTTGCGACCTTTGGGAGCCCCCCTGAAGCTAAAAATAGATGTAAAATTTCCTTGTAAAATGTTGTAATTTTGTAGTCAATCTAGGCCATTCATTAGGCAGAGATCTGACAGTAGAAGTTATGTTTAATTTAGGATTTTTTTCCCTAGAAGGGAATCCCTCATTATATATGAGGGAATTGTATTGCGTCTATGAAGATCAGTATTCTGAGTGAGAAAGAGAGAGGATATTGTGTGAGAGCGAAGAGGGAATTATAGTGAATCTGCTATAAGTTGTATCTCTTCAGTTTGTTGGATAATATAAAAGGAAGGACTGGTTATTTCTCTGTGGATGTAGCACAAATTGGGTGAACAATGTATATCTGTGTCTCTCTTGTTTTATGTGTTTTCTGTGTTTGTATTTCTGCAATATATTTTATGTGTTCCATTGCTTTGTAATATATATAATTTTCTAAAAAATGGTGTCAAAGCCGAAGGTTTATTTGGCTGATAAACTCGTAGGAGAGAAGGGTTCCTAGTTCGAGTGGGAGTAATGGCGGAAGATGGTAGGTTTAGGGTTGAAAAATTTAATGGCCAAAACTACCAGTTGTGGAAGATGCAAATGGAAGATTATCTGTATCAAATAGATACTTACCAAGCATTGAGTGGAAAGGCAAAGAAGCTGACAAGTATGATAGACATATAATGGGATATTCTTGACAGAAAGGCACTTGGAAAAATACGACTATGCCTATTGGCGTCGATAACGTTTAATATTTCAAAGGAAATGAGAAAAGAGGGTTTAATGTCGACATTGGAAAAATTATATGAAAAACCCTCAGCCTCAAATAAGATATTTCTTATGAAGCGTTTATTTAATATGAAAATGTCAAAATGTGGATCCCTTGCTAATCATTTAAATGAATTTAATACAATTGCCAGTCAGTTAAGTTTTGTAGGGGTAACTTTTGATGATGAAGTTAGGACTCTATTATTTCTATCCTCATTGCTAGAAAGTTGGAATGGTTCAGTTATGGCCATTAGTAACTCTGTCTCTGGATCTAGTACGTTAAAGTTTGATGTTGTTGTCGGTGCAATCCTTAGCGAGGAAATGCAACAAAAAAGCTCCAGTGAGACTTCAGGTAATGCTTTGACTGCAGAGACTAGGGGAAGAAAAATGGAAAGAGGAAAGAGCCTTGGATATCACAGCAAGTCAAGAAAAGGAAGATCCAAGTCCAAATCAGGGATAGTTTGTTGGAAATGCGGGAAGAAAGGACACCTGAAGAAAGACTGCAAGTCTCAGAAGGGAAAAGAAGGAGATGTGCAACAAGAAAATAATCATGAAGCGAATGTAACAGGTGATGTGTTGTAAGATGCTTTGATTCTTTCTTTAGAAAATATTATTGATGTATGGGTGGTAGATTTAGGGGCCTCGTTTCATGCCACACTTGATAGGAAACATTTTCATGATTATGTTCAAGGAGATTTTGGACAGGTTCGACTGGGTGATGATAAACCCTGTAAAATCATTGGAATGGGTGCCGTTTTCATAAAATAGCAGAATGAAAATCAATGGCTATTGAAGGAGGTAAGGTATGTTCTAGATCTGAAGAAAAATATTATTTCAATAGGGCAGTTGGGAGGTGAAGGCTGTGTGACTACTTTTGCAGATAAAACCTGGAAGGTCACTAAAGGATCCCTGGTAATAGAAAAAGGAGAAAAGTTTGGTACATTGTATTTATGCAATGGTATTTCTAATTCAGTTAATGCTTTAATCTCTAAAGGAGAAGATACAACATTATGGAATCATAGGCTTGGGCACATGAGTGAGAAGGCGATGAATATTCTTCACTCAAGAAATTTGTTTCCAAGTTTGAAGCATGTTGATTTAAAATTCTGTGAGAATTGTGTTTATGGAAAACAGAAGAGAGTCAAATTCCTTAGAGTCGTGAAAGAAAAGAAGAGCGAAAAATTAGAGCTTGTGCATACAGATGTATGGGGACCTACTTAGGTATCATCTCTTGGTGGCTTTGACTATTATGTTACTTTTATTGAAGATGCAACTAGAAAAACCTAGATCTATTGTATTCAAAATAAATTTGATGTATTTGATTCTTTCAAGAAATGGAAAGCTTTGGTTGAAAATGAGACATGAAAAAGGTTGAAGTGTCTCATATCAGACAATGGAGGTGAATATTGCAGCAAAGAGTTTGATAGGTACTGTTCAGAGAATGGAATTCACAGAGAGAAGATAGTTCGAGGAACACCACAAGAAAATGGTGTGTCAGAAAGGATAAACAGGACAATCATGGAGCGTGCAAGGTGCATGATATTGCATGCAGGATTGCCTTTACAATTTTGGGTAGATGGTGTAGATACTGTTGTTTATCTAATAAACAGGGGGCCTTCAAGTTCCTTGGATTGTGGTATTTCAGAGGAGGCATGTACAGGTAAAGATGTAAACTACTCTTTTTTAAAGACTTTTGGTTGTGAAGCCTTTGTCCACATTAATAAGGAAAATAGAACAAAGCTTGAGGCAAAATCAAAGAAATGTACCTTTATTGGATATGGTTTTAATGATTTTGGTTATCACTTTTATGATTATGAAAAACACAAAATCATTAGGAATAGAGATGTCATATTCAATGAAAAGGATTTATATAAGGATCAACTGCAGGAAAAGAAAAAGGAAAAAGAAAACAAAGAATACACAGTGCTTGACAAGATCACAGAAAAAGCGATGGTGCCTGAAAATCATAATGATCAACATCCAGAACAACAACCACAGCAAAAACAAGCACCTCAAACACCTGAAAGTGGTGTTAGAAGATCTACTAGGATAAGTAGACCCCTGAATGATACTCTCCTTCATTATATTATGCATTGTTGACTGATTCTGGTGAACCAGAATGTTATGAAGAAGTCGTACAGGTAGAAACCATGAAGAAGTGGGAGTAATCCATGAAAGAAGAGATGGAATCCTTAGCACATAACCAGACTTGGGACTTAGTTAGGTTTCCTGTAGGTAAAAGAACATTGCAGAATAAATGGGTTTACAAGTTGAAGGAAGAAGATGGAGGTAGAAAAAGGTATAAAGATAGAATTGTGGTGAAAGGGGTTGCACATAAAAAGGGTATACACTTTGATGAGATATTTTCTCCTATTGTTAAAATGACTTCAATCAGAACTATTTTAATTCTAGTAGCAGCTGAAGATTTCCATCTTGAGCAGTTAGATGTAAAGACAACCTTTCTCCATGGTGATTTGGAGGAAGAGATATATATGCAATAGCCACAAGGATATGAGGTAAAAGGGAAGGAGAAACTAGTGTGCAGGTTGAAGAAGAGTTTGTATGGTTTAAAACAAGCTCCAAGGCAGTGGTATCTAAAATTTGACAGGTTTATGTCTAAACAAGGTTATACTAGATGTCACTCTGATCATTGTGTTTATCTCAAAAGGCAAAATGATGGCAGCTATATTATATTGTTATTGTATGTAGATGACATGCTTGTTTCAGATTCTAAAATGCAGGAAAAAAATGTGCTCAAAAGAAAATTGGCAAACTTGTTTGCAATGAAGGATTTGGGTACTGCAAAACAAATCCTTGGTATGAGAATAACTAGAGACAAGAAGAATCACAAATTAACATTGTCTCAAAGTAAGTACATAGAAAAGGTGTTGAAAAGTTTTAATATCCAGACTAAAAAATCAATTAGTATACCTTTGGCTAGCCATTTAAAACTAAGGGGGAGTTTCCCAAGACTCAGGAAGAAATGGCTCATATGTCTAAAGTTCCATATGCATCAGTAGTTGGAAGCTTAATGTATGCAATGCTCTGCACAAGGCCTGGTATTGCACATGTAGTGGGAGTTGTAAGAAGGTACATGAACAATCTAGGAAAAGAACATTGGATGGCAGTGAAGTGGATTCTTAGGTATTTGAGAGGTACTACAAACAATCAATTACGCTTTGGTGGTTCAAACATTGCTCTACAGGGATATGTTGATGAAAATATGGTGGGTGATAGAGATAACAGGAGGAGAACAATAAGTTATGTGTTTACTATAGGTGGAACAACTGTTAGTTGGGTCTCAAAACTGCAAAGTGTTGTTGCACTCTCAACAACAGAAGCAGAGTATGTTGCTGCTCCAGAGGCTAGTAAAGAAATGATTTGGTTACAAAGGTTTCTGGATGAATTGGGTAAGAAGCAGGAGTTGGGCATGTTATGCAGTGACAGCCAAAGTTCCATACATCTTGCAAAGAACTCTGTATTTCATTCCAAGACTAAACATATACATTTCAAGTACCATTTCATATGGTCAGCATTGGAAGATGGACAGTTGAAGCTCGAAAAGATACAAACTAGCCAGAATCCCGCATATATGTTAACAAAAGTTGTAACCAAGGAGGAACTGAGAGTCTTCTCATTTTCAATTGGTCTTCAAGAATGATGAAGAAGATGAGAAACAACCAGGTCTAGAGTGGAGTCATTGTCCAGCAAATGAAGCAGCGGTGGAGTAACTATAAACAGTCTCCAAGTTGGATATTGTTGGGTGTGGAGCTTGATTATCTTCTTTATTCAAAGGTATTGCTGCACTGGACCCCAGTTCGTAAAGGAGAGGCAACACCGCTCGTAAAATATTCGTTGTAGGAGGGGGCGTCTGTGACCTTTGGGAGCCCCCCCCCGATCGGGGAAATGCCCCCGAAGCTAAAAATAGATGTAAAATTACCTTGTAAAATTTTGTAATTTCGTAGTCAATCTGGGCTGTTCATTAGGTGGAGATCTGACGGTAGAAGTTATGTTTAATTTAGGATTTTTTTCCCTAAAAGGCAACCCCTCATTATATATGAAGGAATTGTATTGCGTCTATGCAGATCCTGAGAAAGAGAGAGGAGATTGTGTGAGAGCGTGATCCAGATTTAAACAGGAATGCAATAAAATACATAGATAACCATATACACAAAGATGCAGCCAAAATAATGCTTCATTTCATTAATGGAAAATACCGAAATATGCTTACAACCAGAATTGGAAATAAAGCAGCTAGGGCGATGGTAGCTTATCTCTGAGAAGAGATGTGCAGCTACATGCCTCTGAACTATTCTGAACTGTGTTACAATGAGGCTCGAAGGCCTATTTATTGTTGAGAAACAATGGAAACCCTTCACATTCCAAAACCTAACCCTAGAAGATGAAACGCCAAATTGTGGGCCCCGTTTTGGGTAAATTGGTACATCAATTTCCCGGGGTCGTAACTTTGGCATACGATCTCCATTTGACGCATATGATAGCTTGTTAGAAAGATCTATCCGAGAACTACCACTTTGGGAAGGGAAACATCGGTCCATGGACCCATGTTGCCCCCAGATTTCCCAAAAAGCATCGTTTAGGGCCTCAAAACGACTCCAGAAGTTCAGGACCCGAAAAAACTGCTAAAAATAGTAAATTGTGCTACAATTACAGAAACTGAAAAACTGAAAGAGATAGTTCCAGGGGTCGAAATGGGATAGGTGGGTGGCCGCCAACATCCACCTGGATCATTCCTCCCCCCTTAGGAGGCAATGGTCCCCATTGCGTTGAGTTCCTCCATCTACTGAACTTGTTCTGCACTTTCTGATGTGTCCAATAATGGTGGGAAGCATGGTCGACGATGGTCCATATTGAACACTTGGTGCAGGCGAAGGAATGGAGGAATGCTATGCTTCAAAGCATTGTTGCCCATAGCCTTGGTACTACTGTAAGGACCATGTCGGAGTGGTCGGAGCTTCTAATGGGCTCTTGTAAGGCATTCTTTTTGCAGATGTAACCAAATTTTGTCGCCCACCTGAAACTTATGTGGTACCCCTGTCGGTGAGGAGAAGTTGTTCCTGTGTTCTGTCATGACTGTATCCCTTTGCTGCTACTGCTGCTACGTGGAGGAACCCTTTGTGGGGGTCATGGATGTAGCAACGATCTTCCCCTTACTTTGGGAGTGAACCAGATAGAAAATGAATTTCCTAGTCTGGGAGATGAGCTTGCTGCCTTTCTTAGTAGTGATCAAAGAGGTGGCGGTAGGTGGGGCTACCTCCAGTATCCTGTACAATGAATCACCCAAAGAAATAAAGATAGCGCAAGGCCTTGAATCATACACAACATGTCGCCTCCACAAGTATGGCTGACCTAATAGTACATCACAAACATCCAGAGGTGTAACATCACACAATACATCGTCTGTGAATGGTTTGATGCTATAGAGAAGGCGGCACTGCTGGCGAACTTTGAGATCTCGTCCTTCATGAAGCCACCCGATACTGTACGGCTACGGGTGTGGTGTAGTCGGTAGGCCCAACCGCTTCATGACCTCTGTTGAAATAAGGTTCTTTTGGCTGCCACTGTCGACAATGAATTGTAGCGGCGAACCCTTCACCCACGTCTGTGAGTGGAAAAGGCGTTCTCCCCTCCTCTAGCTCTTCGGGCTCATTCTTCTGGATCTTGGCAGTGGCAAAAGTGGCGCTGGGATCCGCATCAATGATCTGATTCCCTTTGCCATTCCCCTTATCAGGTTCTGGCTCAGCGTCGGAACATGTATCTAATTCGGAAGCCTTCAACTCGGCCACCAATGACTGCTTGGTCCGACACTCACTTGTGTTATGAGTGGGACTCTTGTGGAACTCACACCACTTTCCTGTGTCCTTCTTCGGCTTCATGGTGTTGTTATTTTCTTATAGCTTCGGTGGGTTGTCTTGGGTCACCCCGCCTTGGCTTTGTCCTTTGGGCTTTAGATTTGCAGATCCAAAGTCTCGCTTCTTCTATTTGAACATTTTCTCGATTTTGACAGCTTATCGGTATGCTGTACCGAGTGAGGAGATGTTCAAGAACTCCATCTCTTCCTAGATGTATCTGTGTAGGCAGCCGTGGTATTTGAGTACCAGATGCAGCTCAGAATCTTTGATACCAACTGTGTGCGAAGGGTATGAAAATTGTTTGTGAACTCCGGCACATCTTGGTCTCGTCCCTGCCGCAGTGTGGTCCATTTGATGTATTTGTCCTCATAGCTTTTGACAGGGTAGCACTGCTCCTTGATGGCATCTCAGAATGAATCCCAAATGGGTGCAGCTGAAAATAGTGAGCTTTCCCTTTCATCCTTCTGTTTGGAGTAGGTTTCCCACCAGTCCTTGACGTGGGGGGCTGCTTTGAGAAGAGCGATAACAATCTTTTCCCGACTTGAAAATTCATGAACAGAAAAATACCCTTCTATTAGTTTCAACCATTTATCTACGAAATCTACGTCTATTTGACCCTCGAAGATGGGGATTTCAAAATTAACTTGTACCTTAAACGGTGTGGCATTTCCAGAGTAGCTGTTGGAAGCCGATGCGTCGCCTCTGGGTAGCCACTGAAGGATCTGCGCAAAGTTATCCATCACCGCGTTCCTTTGCCGCTCGAGCGCTTCTTTGAGCAAGATTTTGATAGGATCTCCTGCCCCCTCGTCTTTCTTCTCATCTGCCATGGGAGGCCGTCGGGACTTGTGAGGCTGGTCTTGCAAAGGTTCGACCAGTTCAAGCCCTAACTCCTTATATCCCGACCTCGTTGGGGACATGCAAAGAAAAACAGAGAAAAAGCAGACCACTCTGATACCACTGATCCGGATTTAAACAAGAACGAAACAAAATACAAAGATAACCATATACACAAAGATGCAGCGGAAATAATGCTTCATTTCATTAATGGAAAATACTGAAATATGCTTACAACCAGAAATGGAAATAAACCAGCTAGGGTGATGGTAGCTTATCTCTGAGAAGAGATGTGACGGCTACATGCCTCTGAACTGTTCTGAATTGTGTTACAATGAGGCTCGAAGGCCTATTTATTGTTGAGAAACAATGGAAAACCCTTCACATCCTAAAACCTAACCCTAGAAGATGAAACGCCAAATTGTGGGCCCCGTTTTGGGTAAATTGGTACATCAATTTCCTGAGGTCGTAACTTTGGCATACGATCTCCGCTTGATGCGTATGATAGCTCGTTAGAAAGATCTATCTGAGAACTACCACTTTGGGAAGGGAAACATGGGTCCATAGACCCATGTTGCCGCCAGATTTCCCAAAAAGCGTCGTTTAGGGCCTCAAAACGGCTCCAAAAGTTCAGGACCCGAAAAGAACTGCTAAAAATAGTAAATTGTGCTACAATTACAGAAACTGAAAAACTGAAAGAGGCAGTTCCGAGGGTCCAAATGGGATAGGCGGGTGGCCACCAACATCCACCTAGATCAAGGGGTAAGTCTGCTATTACTTTTTATGCAATGTGCTTCTTTTTGCTTGAAGGATTTATAGGTGTCCAGTTATTTTTAAGTTGCAACATTTTATTGGAATTTTGTTTTGTCATTTTTTGAAATGAATGCCTAGAAGAGGTAGGGGTTTGAAGCCCACTAGGGGCCAAAGCAATAATGATAAATCTGAAACCAAATCTCATATTGGGCCTTCTTTTGCTGGCAGAAAGTCCAATGAAACACATATGCATCACGTAGGAACAATCCACGTGAGCTCTAGCAGCAACGATCCAGGTTTGACACAACCTACAAAGGGGAAGAAGGGGAGTTTTAGAACCCATAGTCAGCCTTCTCAGCCTATTGATAGTTTTTCACATGAAAGAACAACAATGGAAGATCAGGAAGACCATGTAGAAGGAACTGGTAAAAATTAGGTAAATGAGGAACAACCCACTTTTGGATTCCCAATTGTGGATCCTAATACACAAGTACAAATGAAAAATATTTCACCATCAACTCTTCCTCATTTCTATGGCAAGGTACATGAAGATCCTGACTCTTTCCTATTTGAGTTTGATATTTTGTGTAGAAGTTATGATTATTCATCTGATGCCTAGAAGTTAAAGTTGTTTCCTGCAACTCTCAAGGATGCAACACTTTGGTTGTTCATGGGACTAGGAGGAAACATTATATCTTCTTGGGAACAAATGACGAGAGTGTTCTTGTAAAAATATCAGGAAAATTGTAAGACTAGAGATATTCAATATGAAATCTTTACTATTGTCCAAAATGATGATGAGACTCTAGAGGACTACTTGGAGAGATTCTTGTACATCCCCCAAAGGTCAAAGCACACATTTGATCTAAGTACCATTAGAACCTTGATCTTATGAAGGCTTACTGATGATGCTATAAATGATATAAATCTATTAGGACAAGGGGATATTGCTAAAAAATATTGTGACCAAATCTGTGACTTGTGCAAGATATTCTCGAGGAATCAATATAGATCCAGTAAAGGAATTCAGAATAGAAATAAGAAAACTGAATCTATTGATGCTATGATTATTAGATTCGAAAACAAAATGGATAATATGAAAATTGAAATAATGAATATTGTTAGTAAAAAAATAGACTCTTTCAAGTTTCAACAAAAACTTATAGAGGAACAAGAGTCATTGTCTCTATTTTGTCCAAAATGTATAAGAAAGCATCTTTTAAGAGAATTTCCTATCAATATTAAAGAAACTAATAAATGTTCAATTTGTACAGAGAACCATGCCATGGAAAAATTTCCCTCCATACTTGGGCTGAAAGCTATATTTGAAGGAGGACAACTTGAAGCCGAACCATTGCATGCTATGGGAGCACAAAGAAACTAGCCTCAGGTAAGTGTAGGTATGGCTCCTAAACCTCCACCTCATTTTTTTTGCTATAATGCACATTCATATTCCTATCCTAACAATAGTCACTCTCAACATTTGTAGCATGGAAACCAATATCATTATGGACAACCCTCCCAATCTTGGCAATAAGGATGGAGAGGGCCAAACCATCCATATCATTCACACCATTCCTATTCTGCACCTATGTAGTCATACTCTCCTACATATGCACCTTACCCAATGCCACAACCATCATTACCTTAGTTGAGTCAACCAATGCCACCATTTCGTTTACCTCCACCATTTTGACCTTCTTAGCTACCTTCTCAACCTTTACCTATCCCTAATAACAAAGAGGTATAGATGATCCATTCTATGAACCCACTTTCCTCATCCAGATATCAACCCATGCTAGTTGGAGTCAATGACTTCCAATTGAGATCAAGGAAGATAGTAACCTCAAAAAATCAAAAGCAACCTATGGTGATTATCAACGAGAAAGGTGACAAGGAAAATTTTCCATCTTCTTCTAACTGACCTACCTATATAGAGAGGTTAGTTGTCGAGAAGAAAGACCCCATTCCTGAGTCTAGCCTGGCTTCTTAGCTTAGGAACCTTTTCATAAAGGTACCTTTTCTCCAAGCTATTAAAGAGATCCCCATTTGCACAAAAATCGTTAGGGAACATTTTCTCAAGAAGCTAGGAAGGAGAAGATTAGAACCTCAAACCATTCAATTTGTTGGGAGAGTAGTAGAGTTAATGTTAAGGTGTATGCACATGGAGAAATATACTGACCCCAAAAACCCTGTTGTCTCTTTTCAGATATGTGATTTCCTTGTCTCCAATGTACTTATAGAGCTAGGAGCAACCATTAATGTTACGACCAAGAAAACCATGGATTAACTTGGATTGGTCCATATTCATCCTACTCACACTGTGCTTGAACTAGTAGACAAATCTAAAATCAAGTCAGAAGGGCTATTGGATGATGTGGTCATTTCTCTAGACTCTTGGGAATACCTCACATACTTCATTGTGCTTCAGCCAAAGAACCCTGTGGGAGGAAATCCCTTGATCTTGGGACGCCCATGGCTTACTACGACCGATGCTTATATTGGATGCCATTCTAGTAACATGTATATTTCCCATGGAGATTCCAAGAAGAAGGTCACCTTGTATCCACCCACTAGATCCATTCAGGAGCTCTGAGACACTTTATGGTTAGACTACAGTGGTGATGAGGAGACTCAACCTATTTCCTTGATACATCAGAATGTTGAGTTCTCATAGGAGGGTGAGATTCAAGACTTCCTGAACAATGTAGACACCATGCCCAATTTTGAGTCATTAAGTCAAATTTTTAGTCTAGATTTTTAGGAAAGGTATGACTCTCTACCTCCCTTGCCACCATCTCTAGCAACATCTCTTTGTACTCTTGAGCCTGATACCACTCTTGTTGAGATTAGTCCAGGTAAATCCTTGCATATCAGTTTAGACTTGGATTCTTCCCAGCAAGAGGAGCTTGTGAATTTGTTTCAAAACCATATTGAGTCCTTTGCATGGGGCTATGAAAATATGAAAGGCATCCCTCCTAAAACTTGTATGCATCATATCTATATTCAGGATGGAGCCCAACTAGTCCGACAACCCCAAACGCGAAGGAACCCAGCTCTAAGAGATGTTGTAAAGGAAGAATTGTAAAAACTCTTAGCTATTGATTTTATCTATCCCATTTTTGATAGTCAATGGGTCTCTCCATTGATCTTAGTCTTGAAAAAGGATGGGAGATGACACATTTGTATTGACTACATAGAATTGAACAAAGCCACTCTCAAATATTACTTCCCTCTTCCTTTCATCGATCAGGTATTTGATACCCTTGCTGGTAAGAAGTAATTTTCTTTTCTACATGGCTTTAGTGGGTATAACTAGATACAGATTGCACCAAAGGATCAGGACAAACCCACTTTTACATGTCCATGGGGTACATTTTCTTACCGAGTTCCTCTTTTTCGGCTATGTAATGCCCTGGCCACCTTTGAAAGGGTAGTCTTAGGCATTTTTGCTGACCTTGAGTGTGTGGAAATCTATATGGATGACTTTTTTGTGTTTGGTGATTCATTTTAGGAAGCCCTTAACATTCTAAAAAAAGTGCTTCTTCACTGCCAATAGGCTCATCTCCCCTTGAGTGATAAAAAATGTAGACTAATGTGCAAGGCAGGGGTGGTTCTTTTTCATCTTATTTCCAACAAAGGTATCCACGTTGACCATGCAAAAATGGAAATGATTTTGAGTTTTCCTATACCCAAAACTCAAAGGGAAGTGAGAGGTTTTCTAGGACATGCGGGCTACTATAAAAGATTCATTGAGAATTTCTCAAGGACAAATACCCCCATTTTTTGACTTTTGGCTAAAGATAGTGAGTTTTCTTGGTCCACAACTTACCAAAAGTACTTTGAGACATTGGAGGAAAAGCTAGTCCAAGCACTAGTTTTGAGAGGACCAAACTGGTCCCTAATATTTCATATTTTGTCTAATGCATCAGATACTACTATTAGTGCAACTTTAGGACAAGAAAAAGACAAACAATCTTATGCTATTTATTTCATTAGTAAAAACTTGTCACCTGCTGAACTAAATTATATGGTTACTGAGAAAGAGTTTTTAGCTGTAATTTTTTCCATTAATAAATTCATACATTATATTACAGGATATGAAGTCTTCGTGCATACTGACCATTCTGCAATAAGATATTTGATGAATAAACCATGAACTAGTGGTAGAGTGACTAGGTGGTTATTATTGTTACAAGAATTTAATATTACCATTATTGATAGATTAGGAAAATCTAATGTAGTAGCAGATTATATTTTAAGATTAAATAATCTTGGTGAAGCAATTTATGTTGACGATGATTTTCCTGATGAAGATCTTTTTTATTTGTCAACAAAATCCCCATGTTTTGCTAACATAGCTAACTATTTAGTCACTGGAAAATTACCACCTCACCTGTACACTCGTGAAAAGTGGAATATCATACAGAAAATCACTGCATATTCCTGGATTCAAGGACACCTATTTTACACCAGAGCAGATCTCATTATCTGTAGATGTCTAAGAGAGGAAGAAGTGTTTTATATTGTAAAATCTTCCCATGATTAACCTTGTAGGGGTCACTTCGCCGATAAGCAGACTGCATTCAAAGTGTTAGGAGCTAGTTATTTTTGGCCTTCCTTATTTAAGGATGCCAAACAATATGTCAAGCGATGTGATAGCTATCAGCGAATTGGCCAGCCTAATCAAACCAATGAAATGCCATTATGTCCTTAGGTTATGATTAAGCCTTTTGAAAAATGGGCCATTGGTTTTGTAGGACCAATAAATCCAACATCATTAAATAAAAAGAATACTTTGGTTTGTACATATTTCATTACAAAACGGGTAAATGCTAAAGCTATTTCTTTTGCTACTGAAAGAGTTGTTGTTGATTTTATTTTTACTGAAATCTTTACTAGATTTGGTGTGTCTAGAGAAATTGTTTCTAACAATGGACCACAATTTAGTTCTAATATGGTATAGGGTGTGATGGAGCAGTGTAAAATACGGCACAGAACAACTACACTATGTCACCTCCAAGAAAATGGTCAGGCGGAGTCCACAAACAAGGTGATTAAGTCCATCCTCACAAAGATAGTAAATATTCACAGAAAGGATTGGGCTGACAAATTACTAGAATCATTATGGGCATACTGAACAACATGGAGGAATAACACAGGACACACACCATATGAGCCGGTGTACAGGAAACAAGTCCTCTTGCTAATAGAATTGCAGATCAAGACATTCAGGACTGTAATCCAATTGGGGCTAGATCTCTCTGAAGCACAACATCAACATCTTCTACAGCTAAATGAGTTCGATGAATTTCAAAGGGATCTTGTTTAGTAAAACATCTTGGTTCAACAACAGTGCAACAAGTGGCATGACAAGTCCATCCAGAAGAGGCAATTCCAACTAGGTGATTGGGTGCTCCTTTACCATTCTAGATTCAAATAATTTAAAGGGAAATTCCATACATGTTGGATGGGACCCTATGAGGTGGTCAAAGTGTTTGAAAAATGGAGTGGTAGATATCAAAACTATTGATGGATGAAATTATAACAATGTAAACTTTGAAACGGAAACTATAAACTCAAAACGGGAACTCTCGTAAAAAAACCCAAAAAAACATAAAAAAATAGTGCTAAAAACAAAAAGTGTGTATACTGGAATGATGTTTTTTTCTTTAGGGTCAATTTTGAACATGTTTTAAAAATGGAAGGAAAACAAAATTTTTGTGCAAAAAAAAACTTGAAAATGAAAAAATGTTGATACTAGAACAATGATTTTTTTTTAGGGTCAATTTTCAACATTTTAAAAAAATTCTAGTAAAATTGAATTTTTATGTGCGAAAAAACAGTTGTTGATGAGGAAAAGAACACACTAATGTTTTTGGTAGAATAAAATTTTTCTTTCCTAAGTGTCCAATTAAAAGAGTTAACTAAAAACATATAGCCTGTATAGGAGAATGGCATGCGGGTAGAAAGCTTCATTTGTTTCTTTTTCACTTTATGAATAATAAAAGTGGATTCATAACGAAATATTTGTATTTCCATACATTACATATTCACTTGCAACAACCTCCTCGTCCGTTAGACTAAAGACATTTTAAACATATTTCAAAGAAATATGTTACATGTAAACTAATATTTCATTTCTTTGAAATATTAATTTACATGTAACATATTACTAAAATGTTCCATGTAAATTAATATTAATCAAATAAAAAACATAATACAGAAAGAAAAACCAACAATGTAAAAGTGAGATGAAATTATTAGTTGGGTAATTCCATCTGACGAATTTCAAGTAAGAGAGTGATTGTGAGAATCGCGCTCGCCTCATTTTTCTTGCTGATATGCTGACAAAATACAAGAGGTGGTGGGGTGAGGGCGATTATCAAAATCACCCTATTACTTCTTCCTCGGTGATGGATATCATTAGAAGCGCTTCCTTAGTGATGGATACGATTATTTGTTGACCATGGTCTGCTCAGCGTCCATGAAAGACAGAGGATGCGAGAGCAATGCTGAAGTGAAACTATTAGAATTTTGAATGACAGTGTGAGAATGCATTACACAATGCAATGGAGTTGCTTATTTCGGAAATTGGATGCTAAATTTTTTTCAAAAAATTTAATTCTGAGAGCTTTTGAATAATCTTTTTGTGGAAATGGATTTCTCAAAAATTGATTATTGTAATTTAAATTCCAAAAATTTCTAACATTTCTCAATATCTTAAAAAAATATTCTACTATTTTCCAAACAAAATTGTAACCTCATACTATGGTAGTACAATTTGCATTCTAATTCCCTATGGACATCGGTTGTGGAAGCGATGCCACCTTGAAAACCATAATGACGTCTGAGTTGCTTGCCATAAGATGTAGCTATTGAAATAATCAATCAACAGTGATCGGCAAGGATCCAATCCACAGAAAGCCATAGCTGAAAAAGGTGCAAATAACATTCCTTCCCTTCGCTGTCATTAATAAAGAAAAATTGATAGCATTTATTATTTGCACCACAGAAAAAGATTCATAAAAATGGGTTGAGATTTAAGCAACTACTCTTTATCTATTTTTAAAATCAGAAAATGGGCTTTGATAAGCAGGGTTTTGATCTCAGCATGGTCTATGTAGGCCTTATTTTGTTGAGCGGCTATACGATACATCACTTCTGTACAAGATATATATTCCCCTAAAACAAAACAATAAATTCTAACATTATTATAATTATATGATGTGAAAGTAATATTCTTTCGGAACAAAACAATAAATATTTCCCTTTTTTAAATAAATAAGTTTCCTTTCTTCTTACTTATTTTAGTGATATAATTGATTATTTTGAAATGCCAAAATGTAATATTTCCTGCTACATATCTCCCATCTCCAAAAAGCAATTGAGCAAGGAGTAATAAGTGGCATAAAATTTTAAATCCAACTAGTGTTTACATATAAAGATAAACAGTAGCACAGATACAAGCATATCATTGTACTTCGCTAAACCCAAAATCACATGTCAATCCTCGTTATGTCTTAGAAAATAAATTATGTGTATAGTGAAACTAACGTCTGGTCTAATTAGAAAGGAAAAGTGATTTGAAACAAAACCTTTGACATTATTAGAATAATTGATTAGATGTGAAATTATATTTATATATTCCCAAACAATAAATGCACTCATTTTCGTGTCACAATTTTTTAAATAAATGAATATTTGTCATCCTAATGATATTACTTGAACGGGGTTTTGTCTACCGCGACCGTAGAACTGATAGGAGTTAGAGACCTTATTTTGGATTCACGCTAAAAATGAAATTCTTAGGAGGGCAATTCTGAGAATCACCCTCACCTTGTTTTTCTTTCTCATATGATGACGGAATCCAAGAGGTGGTGGGGCGAGGGTGATTCTCAGAATTACCCTATTGTGATGGATACCCTTAGAAGTGCTTACTCAGTGATGGATACCATTATATGTTATGGTCTTCTTCCTTTCTGTCTGTGCTGCTTCTTTTTTGTCTGTGCCAACTTCCGTAAAAAACAAAGGATGTGAGAGCAATGCTGAAGTGCCACTATTAGAATTTTGAATGAGAGTGTGAGAATGCATTACACAATGCAAGGGTGTTGTTTATTCGGGAAATTTTAAGGTAATTTTTTTTCGAGTTAAAATTTAATTCAAACTTTGTTATCATATTGGGTATCCATGAAACAGGTGCACATTCAACTACACAATAATTTCCAAGCCTTTATAGTGATGGATTTTCCCATTTCCCTGAACAAAATGTTTCACATATGCCCAGTCAAATTAGAGGATTAGATCCCCTTTCTTGTTTCTTATGTTATATCGCACTGGAATGGATTAATGTTGTAGACACGTGTTCTAACCATGCTTTGGGAGATATCGCTATCTACAATTCATCTCTTATAAGCTTGCGTCAAGAGCCATGACCGATCTAGTGTTTTGAACAGGTTGGGCCTTCGTTTAGTTATCACATCTCCCTTTGAGGAGGTTTAGTGAGAATTATTAGCACTCACTTGTGTGAGAGTTCTTAGCTTAAGAAACAATATAGCTTTGAAGGTAATAAGGCTGAATTGAAAACTTATGCGTCATATAAATCACTCATTTTTGTAGTTTCTTTTAGGTTTATTGATTAATAAACCTAGGTCTAAAAGCCTAGCTTAAGGAGATCAATTTTTTCCATATAACTCAGCATTTCCACTCCACATACAATCTTGTTGTCACCTTCATGCATTTCCTTTTAAGTATTGCAACGTAAAATTGAGACGAAAATTCTTAGGAAGGCAATTCTAAGAATCACCCTCGCCTCATTTTTTTTGCTAATTCTGTCATCATATCAACAAGAAAAATGAGGCGAGGGTGATTCTCATAATCGCCCTCCTAATAATTTCATCTCATACTCGACCCCTTCACCTTCACATTTGCCACTACACCATCTTCGCCAACATTAGTAAGGAGGATGAAGTAGAAGTAGTAGTTTCCATTAATGGTGAACCTCATTCCTCTTACTTTCACACACACCACTCTACAAACAATCAACATAATGCTACCTTATAATCATTTAACATTTCAAAACTTACGATAGATTTCTTCTGAATTAAAGTAAAGAAACTTGAATATATACTATCTGTATTGGATTGGCACAATTCCAGTGTTTGAGATGGTAAGATGTTGGAATGTAGGCATGGACATGGAAATTTTATTTTCGTGATCAAATATCTTGAACATGTTAGATCAGTTTCTATTTAAGTTCAGTTGAAATTTCAATCATATTTATTATTATGTGGCAATCCCTCTTAGTATTGGTTGCAATATAAAAAATTCCTATTAGATCGATTTCTCTTTCAATCGCCACTATGTACAAAGGGATGGATACCATGATGCTTCCTTAATTCACCTTAATAATTTTTGGATCAAAAGACCATTGAAAGCAACTCATATTTCTAGATCAAAATACTACTCAAACCAAAAATAAAATCGACAATGACCATTCGTGAGTAGGCATGCCAGGGTGAAATAAAGAGCGATTGAATCACTCGCCAAACAAAGAGATTCGAATGGATTACGTTGGTGGAAGCTACCAGTGGCAATAACCAACAAATATCCATGTGAATATTAACTTTTGTACATCTATAATTCTGCCTGTTTATCATTATTATTCATATTTACTTTTTCATATAATACATTTAAAAACTAGGTACATGGAGAGTTCAGGTCATAGTGAAACCTCTCACTATTAAATGGAATAAATGATGGCATGGACATGTCCAAGTGGATGAAATTCTTAGGAGGGTGATTCTGAGAACCGCCCCTACCCTGACACCTCTTGGATTCTATCATAAAATGAGGTGAGGGCCATTCTGAGAATTTCCCTCCTAAGAATTTCGTCTCATATTTGACCCCTTCACCTTCACGTTTACCACTGCACCATCTCCGCCGAAATTAGTAAGGAGGATGAGGTAGAAGTAGTAGTTTCCATTAATGGTGAACCTCATTCCTCCTACTTTCACACATGCCACTCTACAAACAATCAACATAATGTTACCTTATAATCATTTAACCTTTCAAAACTTAGGGTAGATTTCTTCAAAATTAAAGTAGAGAAAGTTGAATATATATCATCTATATTGGATTGGAACGATTCCAGCCTTTGAGATGGCGAGATGTTGGAATGCAGACATGGACATGGAAATTTTATTTTTGTGATCGAATATCTTGAACATGTTAGATCAGTTTATGTTTACGTTTGGTTGAAATTTCAATTATCTTTATTATTATGTGGCATTCCCTCTTATTATTGATTGCAATCTAACAATTTCCTCTCAGGTCAGTTTCTTTTTGGATCACCACTATGTATTGAGGGATGAATACCATGGTGCTTCCTTAATTCACCTTAATGCCCTCTGGATCAAATGACCACTGAAACCAATTCATTTTTCTGGAACAAAAGACCACTCAAACCAAAAATAAAATCGACAATGACCATTCGCGAGTAGGCGTGCCAGGGTGAAATAAAGAGTGATTGAATCACTCGCAAAACAAAGAGATTTGGATGGATTGCGTCAGTGGAAGCTGCTAGTGGCAATAACCAACAAATATCCATGTGAATATTAACTTTTGTACATCTCTAATTCTACCTATTTATCATTATTATTCATATTTAATTTTTCATATAATACAATTTAAAAATTAGGTACATGGATATTTCAGGTCGTAGTGAACCCTCTCACTATTAAATGGAATAAATGATGGCATGCACATGTCGAAGTGGATGAAATTCTTAGGAGGGCAATTCTGAGAATCACCCTCGCCCTGCCACCTTTTGGATTCTATCATAAAACAAGGCGAGGGCGATTCTCAGAATCACCGTCCTAAGAATTTCGTCTCATATTCGACCCCTTCACCTTCACGTTTGTCACCACACCATCTCCGCTGACATTAATAAGGAGGATGAGGTAGAAGTAGTAGTTTCCATTAATGGTGAACCTCATTCCTCCTACCTTCACACACACCACTCTGCAAACAATCAACATAATGTTACCATATAATCATTTAACCTTTCCAGACTTAGGGTAGATTTCTTCAAAATTAAAGCAGAGAAAGTTGAATATATACCATCTGTATTGGATTGGCACAATTCTAGCCTTCGAGATGGCGAGATTTTGGAATGCAGGCATGGAAATTTTATTTTATTTTTGTGATCGAATATCTTGAACATGTTAGATCAATTTCTGTTTACGTTCAGTTGAAATTTCAATCATATTTATTATTATGTGGCATTCCCTCTTATTATTGGTTGTAATCTAACAAATTCCCGTCAGATCGTTTTCTCTTTGGATCACCACTATGTACCGAGGGATGAATACCATGACACTCCTTAATTCGCCGTAATACTTTCTAGATCAAAATACCACTGAAATCAACTCATTTTTTCTAGATCAAAATACCACTCAAACAAAAAAAAATATCGATAATGACCATTCATGAGTAGGCATGCCAGGGTGAAATAAAAGGTGGTTGAATCACTCATGAAGTAAAGAGATTAGGATAGATTACATTGGTGGAAGCTACTAGCAGCAATAACGAACAAATATCCATGCAAATATTAACTTTCGTACATCTCTAATTTTGCCTATTTATCATTGTTATTCATATAATACAATTTAAAAATTAGGTACATGGAGGGTTCAGGTCATAGTGAACCCTCTCACTATTAAATGATTGAATGGACATGTTGAAGTGGATGAAACTCTTGGGAGGGTGATTCTGAGAGCCGCCCTTGCCCCGCCACCTCTTGGATTCTGTCATAAAATGAGGCAAGGGCGATTCTCAGAACTGCCCTCCTAAGAATTTCATCTCATATTTGACCTCTTCACCTTCACGTTTTCCACCGTGCCATCTCCTTCGACATTAGTAAGGAGGATGAGGTAGAAGTAGTAGTTACCATTAATGGTGAACCTATTTCTTCCTACTTTCACACATGCCACTCTACAAACAATCAACATAGTGTTACCTTATAATCATTTAAGCTTTCAAGACTTAAGGTAGATTTCCTCAAAATTAAAGCAGAGAAAGTTGAATATATATTGTTTGTATTGGATTGGCACAATTCCAGCCTTTGAGATGGAGAGATGTTGGAATGCAGGCATGGACATGGAAATTTTGTTTTCGTGATTGAATATCTTGAACATGTTAGATCAGTTTTTGTTTACGTTTGATTGAAATTTCAATCATCTTTACTATTATGTGGCATTCCCTCTTATTATTGGTTGTAATCTAACAAATTCCTATCAGATCGATTTCTCTTTAGATCACCAGTATGTACTAAGGGATGAATACGATGGTGCTTCTCTAATTCGCCTTAATACCTTCTGGATCAAAATACCACTAAAACCAACTCATTTTTCTGGATCAAATACCGCTCAAACCAAAAAGAAAATTGACAATGACCATTCGTGAGTAGGCATGCCAGGGTGAAATAAAGAGCAGTTGAATCACTCACCAAACAAAGAGATTCGAATGGATTGCATTGGTGGAAGCTGCTAGTGGAAATAACCAACAAATATATGTGTGAATATTAACTTTTTTACATCTCTAATTCTACTTGTTTATCATTATTATTCATATTTACTTTTTCATATAATACAATTTAAAAATTATGTACATGGAGAGTTCAGGTCATAGTGAACCCTCTCGCTATTAAATGGAATAAATGATGGCATTGACATGTTGAAGTGGACGAAATTCTTAGGAAGGTGATTCTGAGAAGAATTTCCCTCATCCCACCACCTCTTGGATTCTGTCATAAGCTGAGGCGAGGGCAATTCTTAGAGTCGCCCTCCTAAGAATTTCGTCTAATATTCGACACCTTCACCTTCACATTTGCCACCGCGCCATCTTCGTCGACATTAGTAAGGAGGATGAGGTAGAAGTAGTAGTTGCCATTAATGGCGACCCTCATTCCTCCTACTTTCACACATGCCACTATGCAAACAATCAACATAATGTTACCTTATTTAAGCTTTCAATATTTAGGGTAGATTTCTTCATAATTAGAGCATAGAAAGTTGAATATATACTGTTTGTATTGGATTAGCACGATTCCAAGATTCGAGATGGAGAGATATTGGAAAGTAGGCATGGATATGGAAATTTTATTTTCATGATTGAACATCTTGAACATGTTCGATCGGTTTCTGTTTACACTCAGTTAAAATTTCAGTAATCCTTATTATTATGTGGAATTCCCTCTTATTGTTGGTTGCAATCTAACAAGTTCCTGTCAGATCGATTTCTCTTTGGATCACCATTGTGTACTGAGGGATGAATACCATGGCACTTCCTTAATTCGCCTTAATACCTTTTGGATCAAAGGACCACTGAAACCAACTCATTTTTCTAGACCAAAAGACCACTCAAACCAAAAAGAAAATCCACAATGACCATTCCCGAGTAGGCGTACAAGGTTGAAATAAAGATTGGTTGAATCACTCGCCAAACAAAGAAATTCGGATGGATTGCGTTGGTGGAAGCTTCTAGCGGTAATAACCAACAAATATCCATGTGAATATTAACTTTTGTACATCTCCAATTTTCCCTGTTTATCATTATTATTCATATTTACTTTTTCATATAATACAATTTAAAAATTAGGTACATGGAGAGTTCAGGTCATAGTGAACCCTCTCACTATTAAATGGAATAAATGATGGCATGGACATGTCGAAGTGGATGAAATTGTTAGGAGGGTGATTTTGAGAATCACCCTCACCCCGCCACCTCTTGGATTTTGTCATAAAATGAGGCGAGGGTGATTTTCAGAATCGCCCTCCTAAGAATTTTCTTTTTAGCGCATCTCCAAAATTAGGTCTCCATCTCCTATCACTTCTATGGATGTAATAAACAAAAGCCCGTTCAAGTAATATTGTTAGGATGACAAATATTCATTTATTTAAAAAATTGTGACACAAAAATGAGTGCATTTATTGTTTGGGAATATATAAATATACTTTCACATCTAATAAATTATTCTAATAATGTCAAAGGTTTTGTTTCGAAGCACTTGTCTTTTCTATCTAGACCAGATGTTAATTTCACTACACACATAATTTATTTTCTAAGACATAACGAGGATTGACGTGTGATTTTGGGTTTAGTGAAGTACAATGAGATGCTTGTATCTATACTATTGTTTATCTTTATATGTAAACACTAGTTGGCTTTAACATTTTGTGCAACTTATTACTCCCTGCTCAATTGCTTTTCAGAGATGGGATATATGTAATAGGAAATATTACATTTTGGAATTTCAAAATAATAATTATATCACTAAAATAAGTAATAAGAAAGAAAACTTATTTATTTAGAAAAGGGGAAATATTTATTGTTTTGTTCCGAGAGAATATTACTTTCACATCTCATAATTGTAATAATGTCGACATTTATTGTTTTGTTTTAGGAGAATATATATCTTATATATAAGCCGTGTATCGTATAGCCGCTCAACAAAATAAGGTCTACATAGACCATGCTGAGATCCAAACCCTACTTGTCAAAGCCCGCTATGTGATTTTAAAAATAGATAGAAGAGCAATTGCTTCAACCTCAACCCATTATTACGAATTTTTTCTGTGGTGCAAATAAGAAATGTTATCAGATTTTCATTATTAATGATAGTGAATGGAAGTAACGTTATTTTCACCTTTTCTAGCTATCACTTTATGTGGATTGGATCCTTTCCGATCACCGTTGATTGCTTATTCTGATAGCTACATCCTACGGCAAGCAACTCAGATGTCATTATGGTTTTGAAGGTGACCTCGTCTCCACAACCAACATTCATAGGGAATTAGAATTCAAATTGTACTACCATAGTATGGGGTTACAATTTTGTTTGGAAAATAGCAGAATATTTTTTTAAGATATGGAAAAATGTTGGAAATTTTTGGAAATTTAAATTACAATAATCAATTTTGAGAAATCCATTTCCACAAAAAAAATTATTCAAAAGCTCTCAGAATTAAAATTCTTGAAAAAAAATTACCTTAAAATTTCTTGAATAAACAACACCCTTGCATTGTGTAATGAATTCTCATGCTCTCATTCAAAATTCTAATAGTGGCACTTCAACATTGCTCTCACATCCTCTGTTTTTCATGGAAGTTGGCACATACAAAAAGGAAGTAGACCATGGTCAACCAATAATGGTATCCATCACTCAGGAAGCGCTTCTAATGGTATCCATCACTGAGGAAGAAGTAATAGGGTGATTTTGAGAATCGCCCTTGCCCCGCCAGCTCTTGGATTTTGTCATCATATCAACAAGAAAAACGAGGCAAGGGCGATTCTCGCAATCACCCTCTTACTTCAAATTCGTCAAATGGAATTACCTAACTAAGAATTTTGTCTCACTTTTATGTTGCTAGTTTTTCTTTCTGTATTATGTTTTACATGGAACAATAAGGTTGTTATGTGTTAAATATTTGTATTATGTAATTTTTGCATTCATTTTTATGCTAATCATTATTTTTTGAAAAAAAATAGTGATTATTATTATGTTTTGACATGAAATTCATAAAAAAACTATTATTTAACCACTTTTAGTTAAATTTTTCCTATGAAAATTGTGATTTTGACATGTCATTTCTAGCAAAAAATTACAAAAAATTATCAAAACTTGTAGTTTTTTAGTTATAATTATGTTAAAAATGGTTTTTTTTTTGTCAATTGTTAAAAATGATTGCTTTTTAGAGACAATTATTTCATTTGGATTGAAATATTAATTAACTATGTATAAATATTTAGAATATCTAAAATTCAAAATATTGACCTTCTTCTTTAAATATACAAAACAATTAAAATCTCACTACAGAAAAAAAATAAGAAAATATGAAGAAGAAGATTGCTTAAAAAATTATTAAATTTAGAAAATAATTATTTACATTTCATACATTCGAAAATTTAAATTCAAAAAATAGGTCTTTTAATACCACTTTATTAAATCAGCATGAAAATCAGTACCATTATAAAATGTAATGTACATAAAAGGATTTAAAGTGCCAAAAACTATGCTCTAAAAAGACATGTTCTCTACATCACCCCTTTTCAAAATCAGGTCACTTTTTTGCTATCTCTACAAAACGGGTAAAAGTATCAGTTCCCATTTCAAAGTTTACATTGTTTTCTATCTTCTTGGTAAATGGACATAAATTGAAGGTATATTTTCATCCCCTTACTAAAGGACATTTTATGCAGCAAGTCCAACAACAATTTGAAAAGGAGTTGGTAGGCGGTAACACCAACCTATTGAAGAATTGATTCTTTCGTTTCCTCATTAGGAAAAAAATAATAGAATAAAAAATAAAAAGAAAAAATGAAAAGAGTAAATAAATTCCTGTAATTGTGAAAATCAGTTGAGTGACGTGATTGCATAAGGATCAACCTAAAAACCAGCATGCTAGCAGGAAGATCGAAATTTCAATAAAAAGGGAATGTTACATGATTTTTAGATATGTTCGTTGCCACCAAGAAGAAGGAGGTTCAAGGAACCCAATCCTTACCCAATATTGGGGCAACTAGCACATAAATTTTTATCCAAGTAGATGCTTAATTCCTGTTGCAATTACTTTTTCCGGCACCAGTGCAGGCAGACCTTGAAGATTAAATTATGCCTTTCTTCTATTTTCCTATTTCATATTTCCCACTATTTTTCCTTTTCTAAATCCCAAATGAACTACCCTCCTCTTTCTTCTAAGAAAACTACCCTTACCTGATCTCGTAAAATCCCTCTATTTCCCCTGATTCTTTTTTCCACATCCCATTCTCATTTATCCCCCTTGGTGGTATTGTTCTTAGAATCCCTGTAGTAATGTTCCTTCCCATTTTGAAAATATCTCGTTTCCCACTTCTTATTTCCTCATAAATTGATTGTAGAATTTGATGCAGTCAATCCAAAAGGCATGCTCATGAAACACCAAAGGATGGTGAATACAAATTATCTTGTACATTGAAGGAAAAGTTTTTTTCTAGCTCCAGAATTGTGTTCTATCAAAATTGTTATTTTGGTGAGATCCTTGGTGCAATATGCATGGTGCAAGAAGTCAGTGCAAGCATGATGCAGTGCAAGAAGGATCAGTCCAGGAGCATGACCGACTATGGAAGCAAGTGCAAAACAAATTTTGCATAATAAATGAGCATCTTGTGAAGAATTTTTATGGAATTTTATTACTCTGCACATGAGTGATTCCAACATTGATAGATCATAGCATTATATATTTTAATTGATCCTTTGTTTTATCATTTGAATTTTTTTTTAAGTACAAGATATATTGGATTCTGAAAGCTAATTCTTTTAATGGGTACTGAAATATGTCTTAATTGAATTATGAGGTATACCGTGGGATAGTATAGGTTGTCTGAAAACTCATAACTCACCTCCCTTTGAAAAAATCTCCCATTACTTGTTCATCATTGTATTACCTCCTAACCCGATCATTATGACTGTTACACCGCTGCCGCATAAGCCTTCACCACATTGAATCATTATTGTTTACCCATAGCAGGATGATATGTATCTGCATCTAACCTGAGGAGGCGTTATTTTATCATTAAACATGATCGGTTGGATTGATCCGAATGGAAAATGGCATCAACCCATGGTACTCATCCACCCATATTATTCATTGACCCATGGAATTTACCCATGGTATTGTAAATGGCATCTGCCAGTGGTATTGTAAAATCCACCCATGGTATTCATTCACCCATGGAATTGACCCGTGGTATTGTAACGGAAAAATACTATAAGTAACAAGTCACATTTTGTAAAAGGACAGATTGTTCGCCACAATGTAGCCTTTACAGTTCAGAGGCATGTAGCTGCCACATCTCTTCTCAGAGATAAGCTACCATCGCCCTAGCTGGTTTATTTCCATTTCTATTTGTACGCATATTTCAGTATTTTACAATAATGAAATGAAGTATTATTTCTGTTGCATATCTGTGGTTATGTTTATCTCTGTAATTTGTTTCATTCCTGTTTAAATCCAGATCAGTGGGTTTTAATAAAAAGTTTCTTTGTGGTTTTGTTTATTGTGCATTCTCCTATTTTTCTTCTGGCAATTCAAGTTTTCAGATCTTGGGGGTCTCTCCTCCCAAGATCCATTTCAATCTTTTAGATCTTGGGGGCCTCCTCCCAAGATTCGAATCAGTGGTATCAGAGCAAGTTATGATTTCGTGGGAATGAGGGTTTGATGCATATTTTAGTTTCAAATTTTGCAGCAATATTCAACAAACTTCAGGCATGTGCTACAACTTCCACAGAGCACTTTCTTGGGTCAAGCAGAAAGAATTTCTTCTTTTCTCATTTTTTTGTAGGAATTTTTTTTGGGTGGCGAATTTACAGATCATATTTGAAACAACTAGTACAAACTTTACAAAAAAAAATACCAGATCTGGATTCCTCTCGAAAAGTCACCCAATTTCAAAAAACAAATGGGTCGAATCGGATTTCGGATGTGGGAGATATCGCTGATTTAAAATCAGCTAGTTTATCAGAATTTTTGTGATGGCGGAACTGTTGCAGCGCGAATCTGAGATCTCAGAGTGTCCAAATAAGGATTTTCAACTCATAAGAAGATGCAAAATGATCCTTCTGCTTCCAAAAATAGGTTATAATAAATATTTTGAGTTATATTGACTGAGTTATGCCCATTTTAATTCTGGAACAACATTCGGAGTGGGTTCCCATTGGAGATGTGCCCTCCCACCCCACTTTAGTATGCACCTGCTTCACATTCATCAGTTTCAACATAGCAGCATTCAGCTTTGGTTATTTGGAGACGTGCCCTCCCATCCCAGGCTATGTAGGCACCTGCTACTTCATCAACAACCAACATCATGGTTATGGGTCAACCGCATAAAATCCTTGTCATCGAAGTCCATTTGCTAGGCCGCACACTGTCCGAATCACAGTTGGTCACAAGCATTACAGGGTATCTCTATCCTTGGATCTTCGTTTATTAGGGTTTTGGGTTAACCACATAAAACCCTTATCTTCAGTGGCTCTTCATATTCAACAAAGGTTTCGCAGGAGGGAACATTACGCAATGGGGACCATTGCTTCTTAAGGAGGGAGGAATGTTCCGAATGGAAAATGGCATCAACCCATGGTACTCATCCACCCATATTATTCATCGACCCATGGAATTTACCCATGGTATTGTAAATGGCATCTGCCAGTGGTATTGTAAAATCCACCCATGGTATTCATTCACCCATGGAATTGACCCGTGGTATTGTAACGGAAAAATACTATAAGTAACAAGTCACATTTTGTAAAAGGACAGATTGTCCACCACAATGTATCCTTTACAGTTCAGAGGCATGTAGTTGCCACATCTCTTCTCAGAGGTAAGCTACCATCGCCCTAGCTGGTTTACTTCCATTTCTATTTGTACGCATATTTCAGTATTTTACCGTAATGAAATGAAGTATTATTTCCACTGCATATCTGTGGTTATGTTTATCTCTGTAATTTGTTGCATTCCTGTTTAAATCCAGATCAGTGGGTTTTAATAAAAAGTTTCTTTGTGGTTTTCTTTATTAGGCATTCTCCTATTTTTCTTCTGTCAATTCAAGTTTTCAGATCTTGGGGGTCTCTCCTCCCAAGATCCATTTCAAGTTTTCAGATCTTGGGGGTCTCTCCTCCCAAGATCCATTTCAATCTTTTAGATCTTGGGGGCCTCCTTCCAAGATCCGGATCATGGATGGGACTAAAAAGACGAAAGATGGATGGATCTTCGGCATAAAATTCTCAGAAACCATTGGTATCACTCACTAAAATCCTTTTTAGATTATGACAAGGGATTGTGGCAACTTCAAACATGGCACCTGTAAGGAGTGACCCATCATCCTTGAAGGAGATAGAATAGATTGCAGAATAGTGGAATAGTCTTGCACTATTCCAATAATCTGGATTCCTTCGATTTTTGAAAAAGATTGATTGCTTCGACATGGCCATGGTGTTGGAGTCTACGAAGACATTTAAAGCAGGTCGAGCTAGGGTCATCTCATTATAATTTGAAGTCATAGAGGATTCCATTGTGCAAGCTAAAGGATTGCCAAGTACAAGGGAGAAGTGGTTCAAAAAGGAGCGGCTTGAAAAGAAACGATGGAGTTGGTTTGTGAGTGATAGAAAGATCAAAGTTAACTGGAAGAACGGGCTTCCACAAAGTGCCATTACTGGAAAATGGCGAGACCTCCTTTACATACTACATAAATTTTTGACCTACGAGGGATGTTACACATTAGCGTTCGTGTACCACATTAGGTTGTTTTGCACTTTGAGTTGGGGAAACTTATTAATTTTCCTTAGTACCTGCTCTGAAGTCTCAAGAAAATGGTGAAAGGTGTGCAGAGTGGGAATGCAAGCCAAGTCACATATAAGCTATATAATCATGGGCTTATCACAATCCTCATCAAGAAAGTGCTGGAAGAGAAGGCAATGACCTGGAAGGCATTCTTGAAGGAGTTTCAGGCAAGGAGTGCAGGGAAGTCTGTTGGCATGAGTACAAGCAAGAAAAGGAAGGCAGAGACACCATCCCCTGCCAAGAAAAAGGGTAAAAGCACACTAACGAAAGCATAAAAGAAGTCTGTCGAAGACACTCTACCCTTGGCAAAGAAAAGAAAATCAAAACCTCAACAAGGAAGAAGATTGTCTCTACAGGGAAAAATCAGTATCAGTTAAGCTCTTTGATTGTGATTGATGAATCACCTCAGGTTTCACCTAAAGACCATAAGTTTTTAGTGCTTGCAGATGTAGCAACCCACACCATGGTAAATGAAGAAAATGTGGAAAAGGAAGATCACATATTGTTGTCTACCCTTTTTCATAGATTAAGAAAGAAGAAGATGACAACGAGTGCATAAGAATTTCAAGAAAAGGGTCATGAAAATGATGAGGCATAGCACATGGACACGCTTGACAATTTCGATGAAGAGGACATCGAAACCCTAAATTTTTTTGATTAATAGGGTACTAAAGCCCCTGTTGGTTTAAATGATTAGTGTACTAAATCCCTCAATGAATTGGAAGAACAAGGCATTAAATCCCCTGTGGAGTTAGGTATTGAAACCCTTGGAGCGAAGGCTATGGAGGGCACCAAAACCCTTGGTGATAAGGAAACCTCAGGTGCAGAAACTTTTGGCTATGTCATAATGCAAACATTGGATAGCTTTAGTCTCGACAATCATAGGACTTGCCTTAAGTCTGTTGCAGAGAAGGTATTTACACCTCAGAATCTGATCATAGATCCCTCTACCCTCTACCTCAATAATAGAACATTTGAATTAGAGTGGAAAGTTCATGACTTGGAGGCTTTGAACCAATTCATGAAGGAGAAAAATTAGCAAAAGAAAGGCGACGCAGAGCTCCTCGCAGAAATCAAGGAGAAGAAACAACAAGTGAAAGTATGGAATTTGATGAGCCTCATAAATGGGTAATTATATGGGCTCATTTTACCTCCTAACTTAGTCAAATCAACCATTCTCTTAGCTTTTTTCATGATTTTCTAATTATATTTATGCTTATAGATTGAGTTGAGTTAGTTATGATGCCATGAGGTCTAATATGTGTTTAATGAAAATTACTGATGATTTTTGTGGTCAAAGTCATGGATACAGTGGACAAATGGTAGAAATAACTCGAAGTGGAAAAAGAAGAGGAATTATAGGAGGGAATCCCCATCATTATTACTCCCCACTTCGAATTCTACTTCAGTTAGCTCAGAGTACATGCAGCAAAGTCATGCATCAGCAAGCAGCCGAGCAAGTGGAGGATGACTGAAGTTTATCTCGAGTTTTGGGAGCCAAGAGTCCTTGATTTTGAGGAAGTTTCTGGGTGCTTCATTTGTATAAGTAGAGAGGCCTAGGGCCTCACTAGGGTCGAATTTTGTTGAATTTTGGTTGCAATATTGCTTATGTAACTCTGCTAAACTTTGAGATTATAATTTTGATAGTTCATGTAATCTTGTTATTGTTTTAAGAATAAATATGCAATCCTTTTTGAGTTAGCAATAAGTTAAATTTGAGGGCTAAAACTCTTGGGTTAGGGCCCAATCCAAGCTCCTCTTTTCTTTTATTTATATGTTTCATTTTAGTTTGCAGATTAGGTTGTTGTTAGATATATTTCTTTTATGGTTAAGAATAGGTTGTTTTTGATGATTCAGTAGTTTGCTTCCATTTGTGTTTTCAAATAGCAAGTTAAGTAGTGATAAAGAAAATATCCAAAACACTAGTAGAAGTTCCTTGTCCTCTCTTCCTCCCTTTGGAACATTGATTTGAGGCAAAGACCCTCTTGCTGCCCCAAAAACACAGATTTTCCTCCTTCATAGGACTTCTAGTGTTTGCAGCTTTCTAATTGGTTCACAGTTTAGTTTGCTTTGCTTTAGAACTTCTTCATCATGCTCATTTCATTATTTGCAATAGTCTTCTTTCATGCTTTTCTTTCATGCAATGGTCATCAGCATTTTCTTCCATAGATCATACGTTACTTTGACGCAAAAAATCTGTTTTTTTAGATGCACTTCTTTCCTTGCTCGCTTAATCTCATTGGTTGACTGTTAGTTTTTTATGCAATAGATATCTTCTAATAGTAGTTCAGCCTATCATCCACTCCATCCTCCATCTAATCCATGCCCTACAGGTCACCCAAGTCTCCGCTCAATTCTGCCTTAGTTTCCTGCATTTTCGATAGACTTTCCTCTCTCTCCTTGAGCAAATCCCATCATCTTTCTCTCTCCTAATGATTCTTGGTAGACCCTGGGTGCCCTAACACTTCATTCCAACCTTCATCTACCTTCTCCACCCACTCTCACACCTTCAAAATAGTGAAAAATGCTCTCGGCCTCCTCCTGTAGATTTCCTATGTCCTCCTTTAGATTTTCCTGTAGGCTTTATTTTGAAGGCCGAGTTTGGGAAAAGCCTCTGAAAGGCCACCTGAGACCTCCAAGGACCTATCCACACCATCTTACATGCTCTCAAGTCCCGAAACCACCCTCCATCACCACCTATTCACTGCGACATCCACAAACAAATAAATTACATGCATAACAAATTCACATAAAAATACATAAAAATCCAAAAAGATGTTTTTTTGAAATTTACTTTCATAAATAGCTTAGGTCGATGTTATTCACTTCCTTGAGTAGATAATGGCATTCTTTTCATGGTTTTCATATTGTTTTCTACAAAACTAGGATTAGTGATTAACTAGGATTTCCTTGGTTTTCTTTACATTTCAGTCTTCCTTTCTGCAAGTAGAATAGCATCAGTAGAGTAATCTATTTTTCCTTCCATCACATATAAAGCTTCTTATAGAACCATAGAAGTTAGCTTGAGCTCCTAGTGATTTTGCATCGGCTGACCAAGTGACAACCTGCGGTAAGAACTAGTACTTGTGCATACAACACTGTCGCTTCCAAGTTTGTTACAAACTACAAGGTTGATAAGAGTAAAGCAAGTAGCCCAAGATTTGCATCATTATAGCTGCAATACTGGTGCTCACCATATTTTTGGTGCCATTGCCATGGAAATGGAAAACTATTATGTGATTACTGCTTTCTTCTATTTCCTATTGCAGCATTCTGCTAACAGTTTATTTCAGCAAAAGTAGATTAGTCATTTCCTTTCTTTTAGTTTTGCATTTCTTTTGCTTTCTTTTTCAATTCTGCAATTTCCATTTCAGCAGAAGTAGATTATTCACTTCCTCTCTTTGAGTTACACATTTCCTTGCTTTCCTCTTCAATTATGCAAATTTTGTTTCAGCAAGTTCATTTCAGTTAGTTGCAAATTGTTTTGTTTAATCAATTTCAGTTTTCTAGGTACTATCAGTGTGGGGAAAAAGAAACAAAAACCAACCAAAAATATTTCCCTCCATGCCTCATAGGAATAGAGATAATTCAGGAAAAAATTTTCCCAACAATCCCGCTCCTTCACACAGCCAACCTTCTCTCTTCTTTGGTGGCTGCGATCAAGAAGAAGCTTTAGGTGAGCAACCTGAGATATTTCAAGAACCTATAGGGGAAGAAGAAGAAGAAAACATTCCTTCTGAGCTGATGGCTAAAAACATAAATGCTAGGGGAAATGGAGAGAGAATAGATAGTACCTTTCCCATTCGGGAGACCCATGGGGACACTAAAATGAAGAATATAAGTCCTTCAACCCTACCTCACTTCCATGGTTTGACTACAGAAGATCCTGAGACCTTCTTGTTTTAGTTTTTTTGTCATCTATCAAACCTATGACTATGCAAAAGATGAGAAAAAGTTGAAACTATTCCCTTCTACTCTCAAGGATGTAGCATTGCACTAGTTCATGGGGTTACCTGGCAATAGCATCACAACTTGGGCTCAGATGTAATAGGAATTTAATGACAAGTATCGAGACTATTGTAGGTCAGAATATACCAAAGAATAAATCTTCTAAATGACCATGGGAAGTGATGAATCCTTGGAAGACTATGAAGAGAGGTTCCAGCTTAGTTACAAAAGGGCCAAGTGTACACTTGACCCTGAATCTCTGAAGTTGGTCCTGCTTAGAGGAATTCCGGAAGACCTTCTAGACACCCTCCATCTACTAGCTAGGGGAGACATCTACCAACTATCTTATGAGGACATAAAGACTACTTTTAGAGACCATTCTAGAGCAGCCAGAAAGAAAGGTAGGGGGAGTCAACCCATAGCCAGTGCCTCTTCTTCCAATTCATCCATTAATGGAGAAATTGGAAACATTTTGGAAGACTTCAAGAGTGAGATGCTACGGAATCTTCCAATGTCAATGGATACCTTACATATGAGAAGAAAATAAGAGGAAGCAGAGAGGGCTTTGGCCATTTTTTTCCTAGATGCACTGAGAGGCATCCTAGGAACGAATGTCCGTTGAAATCTATAGATTTTTGTTCAGTCTATGAAGAATATCATTCTGCAAATAAGTACCCTTCCTTGCCTAGATTTAAAGTGATATACTAAGTGGTGAAGGAGCCACTGAACCACCCTATTTCATGAACCAAAGGAGACCACATGGACCTAGACCATACCAGTAGGGGATGCATGGAAAATCTCAGGCCTACTACCACCCCAACCAAGTCACATCCATACCTTCTTGGGGCC
>APFE030594368.1:93736-154064 GCA_000404065.3 Pinus taeda | reverse complement strand
TTAATATTATTTTCTAAAAACTAAATAAAATCTATTTATAGTGTATTTTATTTTATATACGAATGATAAGTGGTGATATTTTAATTTCATATATAATCCCAATTAAAAAACAAATTTGATACATCATTCATAAAATACCCAAAGTAAAAGATAAAAGCATAGTGTGCAAAATTTAGGGAATAAAAAAAGCCATTAAATTACCCCTACCGAAAATTATTTTTTTAAACTAAAATAATACACATAAAAGAGAATCAAATATGCTTAAAATCGAGGACCTCTGTTGAACAAATGTACTTGTATTAGTGCCCGTAGTTTCCATGTCAAATGGTTATGCATTTGTGTATAATTTTTTTCATTTGTCAGGAGTTGTACTCTTGGAAAATGGTAAAGTTTTACAGATCAGTTAGATGGCCACACAATTTAGCTATGGGCTTTTATGCTAGTCCCATAGGGAGGCGCTGCAAGACTTGACAAGCCTCTTTTATGGTTATTTTATCCCTGTAATCGATGGCTATGTTAGCAAGTATGGGCATTGAAACTTGAGAGTGATTCGGGCGAGAAAATGCCATTCAAAGTAAATATGAATTCATAGTTGGGCGGGACTCTCATGTTCTTGTTAGGGACATAGTTCAAACTACTTTAATTCATTATAAATTGTTTTAAATAGCTCAGATCCATTAAAATCAAGCGAGTGAAGGTCTCAGAGGCTTTAGAACCCTTGAGGCCACTCCGTTTCATCACCCATACGTTAGATTTTTTGCAATTATTTGTTGCAATTTCTTCCATTTGATGATGGTAAACATTGTGGAGTCGCAAGAGACTTGATTCAAGCTAATGAATGATAATTTTGGATTAAGTTAAGACCTAGTGCATTTGCGATTCCCATGCCTAGATAAATAACAAGTGCATTAAGCATTTGGATAAATAACAAACACAAATTCATGCAGGGTGCTGGTGCATTTTCTTGTGATTTCCATCTCTATTGTTTATGATTCCCATACCTGGATAAACAATTGGTGGTTTATGTATTCCTCCCTCGATAAGTAATGAATATGAGTTCCATCCATAACTTGTGTTTTCGATATCCCATGCCTTAATATTCCTGTCATTAGTGGTGCATTTGTAATTTCCATTTCTGGGTTTTACAACCTCCTTGCAACTAAATAGTTTTGTTACGTGGAAGGAAGCCTCATTTCGAAGACACTGAGGGTTAGAAAAAACAGATGAAGCTGTATAGGTTTAAAGAAAAATATGCTTTAATTCATAGGTTTAAAGAAAATAAATTGTTCCAAATTGTTGTGACCACTCAGGCCGTACCCAAATTCATAACTATTAAATAGACATCATCATTATAGGTTGTATACACCAACACTCAAGCTTAGGCACATATTGAGCCTCCACTTCCACATGAGGAAACCCTAATCTCTATGTGTGCATTATCAGGCATTTTAACTTCACAAGCCACATCAAGTTCCATAATGTTGTAGTCCTCATTGATAGTGGTGGTATTCATATTTTCATTCATAAGAGAGTGGTAGAATAAACCCATTGTTTTTAATACCTAGTACACAAATTTTAAATTATGATCCCTAATTGAAGTACAATGAACTGTGGGCGAAAATGTGAAAATGTCAAACTCTATATCAGAGACTATCAACTCAAATCCCATTTATTTTCCATATATATGGGTGGTTATGATATAATATTGGGGGTAGAGTGTTTATGCACATTGTGATCACTCATAATGTATTTCAAAGAAATCTATATAAATTTCTCTAAATGGGGACATGTATACACCCTTCAATGGATTTTGGTAAGGTCCCTTGAAATAGTCAACGCCCATAATATGGAAAATTTATTAAATAAAGACCACTCTAGAATTATTTGAAAATTTAATTCCATATAAGTTATGGATAATCCATAATTTGACATAATAAATACACTTAAATTTTCAATTGTTCCTTCACAAAAATCATCAAGTCTTTCAAACGCCAAAGACTAAGTTTGTCCATTCTTAAAGAGAGCACTAACATAACATTCCCTTGATCCGAGGAATTCAACCACAAGATGTACATTCTTATTAACACCCTTTTGCACAAACTATTATAAGAGAAAATATCACTCAAGAACTATTGAAGGTGGAGGTCATACAACCTACTACAAGCCCTTACTCATGTGTAGTAGTCTTGATATTAAAGAAGGAAGGAACCTAGTGCAAGTGTCCTAATTATTAATGATCTTCTAGATGAAAAGCACGCAGAGAATTTTTTATTATTATCAAAATCTGACTCATAGATCACAAGTTATGGTCATTTAAAGTTTGGCCCAATATAACCGCTAGCCACGTCAATAAGAGTGCTACCACATGGCAGTGGTGCAGTGATCCCCTTATCTAGTGGTCCATATCACTTGCCATTTTGCCTTTTCCATGCCACCTGAGACTAGGGCCTACCATTGAGGATGTCGAGGTTATCCTACCTACAATTAAATCCATCTCACACACCTCTAATCCCCCAACCCATGATTTTGCTTGGGTCCTGACCTCCAACCCCTAACCTGGCCTTGGTCTCGAACTCTATCCTCAGATCTTGCCAAGGTCACAACTATCGACTAAGGTTAAGCATGACCACTAGTTGGGACTTCCAACTAGTAAAATTTTATGAGGTGGCCTTGACCTTAGAAGGCCCCAATCTAAAAAGGTCTTGAGCATCACGACTTCTTGTACACTTAGTCAATTCTTTTAATTTTTAAAATTCTTCCATTCTGATATGATTTCTCCAGTTTGGTCCCGATTCTCTCAAGGATTAAGAGCATAAATAAAAACCCAGGCCATGCCCCTATCCAATCCAATTCAAAGGCTTTCTCCTACCTAACAATAAAAAGGGGAAAAATTACCCAAATTATCACATATCGAACTAGTATAGCAATGTAGAGCTCACATAGAACAATAAATGTAAGAGAATTTTTTTTTTTTTTTTTTGTCAATAAACATTTAGCAATCTCAGAAGGTTTAAAACCGAGCCCATAACTTCACTGAGACTTAACTATATTTGTACCCCACACACTCATCATTCAATGAGACCAAAAATCTTGTATTTGACATACAAATCAAATATGAAAACAAATATGAGTCACTAAAAATGCATGAATGCATGCAAATAAAATAAACTTACATAGGAATTCAAAGCCTTAACTTATAGCTCCTTGGCCGATATTAATAAAATCTACAAAACATTTCGAGCCAAATTCAACCAACCAATTTCAGGTACCAATTTCTACAACCATGTGATAATCATAGAGCGATATATTAACTTAGGCAAGTCGTAGTCCTTAATACCACAAATTTTAGTTAAAGGAACTTATTTGCACTCAAAGCATCTCTTAATACAACAAACATAGAGTGATTTCTATATGAAATAAAAAAATTAATTCCCCAATGTTGAACTTACAGTTTCATTATAGAAAATTCATCAATAGAACCATAAAATAGTCAATAATTCAATCAATATCATCCATGCATCAGCATCATGCTACCGTGCAACATTATTGATATTTACATATGTTCGCAGAGAACTTCTTTAATTCCACAACTCTCAACTAAGAGCATTTCATGTACAATTCAAAAACAGGGCAAACTAAAGGCGAGACTTCAATTTTTCACTCAATAATAAACCTACAATAGCTAAAATTACTTACAAAAGTCACCCCTATGCTAGATCCATGATCTAAGAGAAAATTTTCATTTCAGCAACCTCAATAAGAAGCAATCTTTAAACACATAAAGGATAGGAAATAAAATGATAGTGGGTGGTTTGTCAGCTAGTCAAGCATAACAGAATTCACAGTAATGGGTGGTTTATCAGCTATGTCAAGCACTCAATGAGTGGTTTGTTAGCCCACAACAAGCACCCTTTTACATGTAGTTTTTTGTCCCTAGGAATAACCCTGGGTCATTTATCAACTATGTCAAGCACTCAATGATTGGTTTATCAACCCACAGAAAGCACCCACCCTATTTCATTTTCAACCTCTTTCTCTTCTAATCACAATTATCTCTTTCAGGTTATCCCCTTCCCTTAGCTTATAGCTCTCTCCATATTTACTCATGAACTCCACAAAGAAGAGGTCCCCCACACATTGTTGTGCATTTCCCTTTTTATCATTTCCTTAAGGGTATCTCCATATACATATTGGACTCCTCCTCTTCTTTTTCTCTTTATTTTCACCATAAAATTAATTTAAGGTGCCAACTCACCCCACTTGGTTTATCTTTCCTCTTCCCTCTTATATCATGGATCTATGTTACCACACTTCATGCCATTATATAAAAACATACTCGTTTATAATTTCGGAGTATCATTACATTACAAAATTAGGGAAAAAAAGTACCAGGGGTGTCACACTCCACAAATATTCATAAAACACAAATAAACAATGTTTTTCTAATATGACTTGTAACAGAAGCAAAAGACACACAAAGCCAATCACATGAAATGGAATAACACAAATATACCCTTGAAACCCCGGTGTGGGTAAAAATAGCACACTTTGGGCTTCAATCCATCTTTAAGAGAAAATTCATTTATAATATATTTACACAAGAAATTTCTCCAACAATTTTACCAAGCACGACCCATTTGATCTCAACCCTCACTTAGCCATGTACGACCCACACATGTGGACCAATAAATTTCATAACATACAACATAGCATACAACCTTTGTGCACAAGTAAAATCAGCCTGTATGACCCAAGGAAAATATACCTCCTTGCTGATCTGATCTCGCCTCGTTGTTGTTGTGCTCCTAGCTGTCAAAATTGCACTCCAACTGAATTCCCAATGTGTGCCAATTGAATTATCTATTTTATTGCTTGAATCCCTTCTTAAAGTGCTCAACCCTAATCTCCAAAGTGATGAACATTCAATATTAAATCTCACCTCACTAAGATCAAGGGCTATGACTTAATATGTCATTGACCTTTTTACCCTTTTACAAAAAGGTAACTAGCAATTAAATTAAATTTCCATCTAAAGTTTCGACTTATAGAGTTCGTTAAATAATTGATGTAGAGGATAATTGAGATGGTTGGTTTCATGTCATATCACTTGACCCATGCAAAACCACCTTCCAAGCTACAATCTCAACACTCCCTCTTAGCGAGGAAGGTGTTCTACACAACACCCAAATTATCCCTCAAGAATACAAGTTTTTTCTTCATCAAGGCCTTCTACACACAATCTCTAATGAAGTGGTACTTTATCTCAAGATGTTTCGATTTTTCATGAAATATTGGATTCTTATAGAGTGTGATGCAACTCTAATTGTCACAATGAATGATAATCGGATCTAGCTCCTAATGAAAAATCCCAATAAGAATTTTTTGAAGCCAAATAGCCTCACATGTCGCCATACTAGTAGCCATGATCTTGGCCTTAACAGAACATGACGCAACTAACTTATGTTTCCTACTGAACCAAGATACTTCTCCTAGTCGTAATTGAAATTGCACCCATAAATGCTCTTCCTGCCAGTTGTACTTTTTGCCCAATCTAAATTGGTATACCCCTCCAGCTTCACTCCATCCTATTGAGTGTACCTCAACCCATACTCGATTATGCCTTGGATATATCTCAAAATGTATTTTATAGCTACCTAGTGAACTTTCTTAGGCTATACCATAAACTCACTAAGTGTGTTCACTACAAAAGAAATGTATACCTTAGTGTTGACTAGATACATGAGAGAGCCAATCAATTTTCTATACAAAGTAGGTTGCACTGCCTCTAATCTAGAACTATTGATCTTATTACAATTGGTCATCAATGGCATGACCATGGGTCTACATTCCTCCATCCTGAATCACTTCAAGATATACTTTGTGTCCTTCCCTTATCCAAGGAAGATATTTCACGCTTTCTGCCACACCTCAAACCCTGTGAGAAACAGGTCATCAATACATAACATCATTGAGAGGCTCGCCCTTCATCTAAATGTAGTATACGTTCAAGTATTCCTCACACTTGGTGAAGCTCACACTCCACAAATAACTATCAATACATGCATACCACACCATGCGAGTCTACTTGATCCCATATAGTCCTCTCCTCGATATGCGTACATGGGAATCCCTCCCATGCACCTCAAAACCCTTTGGCTGCTCTACATAGATCTCTTCCTCAATAACACCATTTAGGAAGACCATATCCATGCCCATCTAGTGAATCCTCCAACCCGTCTACGTTTTTATAGAAATGATAGCCTAATTAGATGGGTATCTAGCTATAGGGGTGAAGGTCTTTCCATAATCAATCCATTCCTTTCGTGTGAACCCCTTAGCCACACAATACACTTTGAACTTATCCACACTTCCATCCACAACATGCTTGATCTTATACACCCACTTGGAAACAACTATTGACTTTCCCTTGTTGAGAAAGAAATGCTAGTAGAGTTAGGGTTAGATTTCTCTTTCTTGATGATTACCTGTGAAATATGTTGGCTTATTTTACTTCTTTGTTATATTATCTTTCATCAATCAATTACCAAATTATGTGTGTATGAAGATCACAAAAACAACAGACACAAGATATAGGCACTCTGTCAGGGAATAATCCCTATCTAGGGGAAAACCCAGTTAAAATATCTTCCTCCAATATTTTTATTGAGACTCTTCAACCTAGACACATACCTCCTCCAACCACTAAGTCAACCTCTCATTCTAGAAACTTTGACCTAGATCTTCAACCTTGATGTAGCAACACTTCAACCCAAAAAAATTCAGAATTTGGCCTTCCAGTAGCAAAATCTTTGACCTAGCACTTTCATAATTTCAACCCTTCCAGCAATAAAACTTCGATCCAACAACTAACCTAGTAACTTCACATAAGAGAGAGAAAGAGATACCCAAAACCTTCGACCTTGATCCTTCCAACACTTCTTCTTTTCTTCTTGGAATTTCACAATTTTTTTGCCTTCTTGTTCTTGGATATTGAACTTGTGAGTGAGATGCTCCAAATGAATTCAAACTTCTTGTATATATAGGATTTAGGTGAGGTTGAATTTCCCAGTATGAGGTCGACTTGATCTCTTTGAGGCTGACTCAATAATAATCATTTTTACATGATTGAAAAGCCCAAGAAGGTCTCATAAAATGTACAATGACTCTAATAACTCAATATAAATCCTATGAGTCGACAATGGGGACTTCTACTAATAAAATATGACCCAAACATGAAACACATGATTTCATAAGTCATTGTAATAATAATAAAATAATAAAAAATCATTATTTTGATAAGTACATTTCATAATGACTCAAATACATTTATGAAGGCTGAACTTAGTTACATTCTTCAACACTCCCTCTTAACTAGGGAGGTATTCATAATAACATATAAAATTACAAGAAATATATCAAAACTTATGAACTATGAAGAGTTTGGGCACTACAATTCCATGTACTAGATTCCTGACCAGGGAAACCTATCCAAGGTCTTCCAATAATTTAGGCACTCCGGGTGCCACAGACCAGATTCTTGACCAGGGAAATCTATCTGGGTGGGACTAAGATGGACTAAATCTTTCAACCTCTCTAGGTACCATCAGACTTACTTGCTAACCATCAACCTGGGGATTCAGGTGTGTATCCTAGGTCAAATATCCATGACCAATGCCACCCTCCCTACTTCGTGATCCAGACATCAACACATAGTGTCAGCCAGATGTCCTCCCAGGCAATGTGTCTCACACACAAAGCCTCAACAAATCTCTTCCAAAATTTTATCATGATCAACAAATCAACAATATCAACTAAACTAAGCATTCTTCTAGGATATTCAAACTTATTATTAGGAATAGACTTTGTTAGGATATCAACTACATGATCGTCAGTGGGGAAATATTGTAGCTTCACGATCTCATCCTGTACCAAGTTCCTAATCTAATGGAACTTATTATTGATATGCTTCATCCTAGCATGGAAAACATGATCTTTAAACATATTGATGCAACTTTAATTGTCAGTGTTGATCACAATAGGACCCAAAGGCTTCTCGAACAAATTTGTCAGAAGCTTCCTCAACCATACAACCTCCTTTCCTACTTCACATGCAACCACATACTTTGCTTCAACACTACTCAAAGAAATAGGATATTTATTTCTACGAATCCATAAGATCATGGTAGATCCCAAACTAAAACATCTACATGTAGTTCTTCTTCCATCGGTCTCACTGCCACCCCAATCAAAATCTGTGAAGCCAATAAGATTGAATTCCTTGTTATCATATTTTTAGGCAATGATGTATAGTGCCATGAAGATATGTCAATATGTGTTTGGCAGTTATCCAATGATCATGATGAGGTTGCAACTGTAACTGACTAAGAATATTTCCAACAAAACATATATCCATCCTGGTATTTACCAGATACATCAAAGAACCTACCAACTTACGATAGGAGGTAGGATATACGAGACTTGAGTCATATCTCATCAACTTCTTGAGATTTGTGATCATAGGAGTAGTCATGAGATTGGAATCCATCATTCCAAATTTCTGCAACAACTTGATGATATAATTTCCTTGCCTCTCCCTAAGCCTTTACCATACTTCCCAACCTAGGTAATAATGCATCAATCCCAAATCCTTCATCTCAAATTCGTCTTCCAGCATCTTCTTGCATTCTTGTATCATTCACTCAACACTTGTAATGAATATATCATCCACATATAGTAGAATAATACCTGACTCATTATCCACAACCTTGATGTAGAGATTTGGGTCAATAGTACCCTTCACGAACCCAATTCTTAGAAGGTATACATCCATTCTTTTACACTATTCCCTAGGATCTTGCATCAAACCATATAGGGCCTTCTTGAGTCTACAAACATGAGTGTCTTTTCTATTTACTTCAAAGCATTCAAGTTGTTCAATGTAAACTTCCTCATCAATGGTCCCATTCATAAATGTTTTCATTACATCAATTTGATGGATATTCCATTCCATTGTAGTAGCCAATGAAACCAAATATACAATAGTAGTATACCTTGCAATAGGTGCAAAGGTTTCTTCATAATCTATGCCTTATTTTTTAGAGAAACCCCTTGCAAAAAATTTAGCTTTGTATTTTTCTATACTTCCATCAACAACGTGCTTGATCTTGTAGATCCATTTGGAGGTCACAATGGATTTGTCACTAGGTCTAGGAACGATTTCCCAAACCCCAATCTTCATGATGGATTGACATTATTTCTGCACTGCCTTCTTCCATACTTCTTGATGAGCAACTTCTTCAAATGTAGATGGTTCAACTTCAATCAATTTGTTCATATATGCAACATATGTAGAATATATTTTTGACCTTTTTCTATCTCTAAAGGTTCCTTTCATAGCTTCATGTCCTTCAACATCTTCAAGAGTAGCTTTTAACCAAATTTCCCTCTTCCTTATGCTAGGTATGATCATAGGTTGAATAGGCTCATTTGGTCCTTCTTCTTCTTCTTGAATTGTAGAAGGCTTATCATGGTGTACTTCTTATTCTTGAAATATTTGTGTATCTTCATCATCAGAATCAATAGGGATATCTTTGGACCTTTTGTAGGCATGATTTTTATCAAATATAATGTCCCTGCTTACTTCAATATGTCTTCCTTCCTTGATGTATATTCTACATGCTCTTAAGGAGAGACTATAGCCAACGAAGATCCCTTTGATGATTGTAGAATATAAATTCTTTTGTTTTTCCTTTGGAACGTGGATACAGGTAGGACTCCCAAAGATTTAGAGATGGTCCACACTTGGCTTCTTCCCTGTGAATGCTTCCGCAAGTGTCATATTCTCAAGGATTATATGAGGAATTCTATTTTGAATATATATTGTTGTCATTACTGCTTCTCCCCATAGAAATTTAGGTAAGCCTTGATCAAGGAGCATTGTTCATATACCTTCTTCAATTGTCCTATTCTTTCTTTTGGCGACTCCATTTTTTTCTGGATAGTAGGGAACAATGACCTCCCTCTTAATTCCTGCTTCTTTACAATATGCAATCAATTATTTAGAAGTGTATTCCCCACCATTGTCAGATCTAAAAGTCTTTATTTTTATTTCAGTTAGGGTTTCCATTTCATATATGAACTCCTTGAATTTCTCAAATACTTCATCCTTTTTCTTGAGAAGGTAGACCCATGTCTTTCTGGAGTGATCATTAATGAATTTTACATAGTAATGATGACCTCAAGTGATTTGTTAGACATAGGACCACACATTAGAATGAATGAGGCCTAATACTTCTTTAAACCGTGTTTCACTATTTGCAAATGATTTTCTTGTATTCTTACCCAAATGACATCCCTTGCAAACTCCTTCACAATCTTCTTTGATATTGGGGATGCAATGAACTAATTGATTTAGAGTGGGAATGACCTTGTAGTGCATATGACCATATCTTCTATGTCATAGCTCAATGGGATTGATTTCCATATGAACAAAAGCTTGAGGAGATGGTGTTATGAATCTATATAATATTCCTTCATGAACTCCAATAACCCCAACTTTATCAATACTTGATTATTTTCCCCAAACAAAAACCTTTCCATCAACAAAAGAAACTATATCCCCTTTGTCTTCTATGCAAGAAATTGAACGCATATTGTTTTTCAAAACTGGAACATATAGTGTATTTTTGAGATGTAGCTTAGCTCCATTCTCCAGCTTCAAAGACGTTTATCCCATGCCTCTAACAACATAGCTTTGTTGTTTCCCAATTCCAGTGCATCAAAAGTGTTGAAGAAAAGGGTAACTAGGTTCGATATTTGTCAATATAATTTTGATATTTGTACTTGTCAAGAAAAGAAATTATTATTTTTATAATTAATATGAATGAGTTTATTTCTCATTCCATAGGTATAGAAAATTCAAAGATCCAATATTATATTGAAGATATCTACTTGAGCATCTATGTAATGAAATTGGGTCAAACTAGTGTCTAGCAACCCTTCAAATGACAAGCATCATCTTCTCTAGCACATCGGCTTGGAAATCAAATTAAAACGTAGTAAAGTTGGCTCAAGGAATAGACACACAGTTAAGCAATACAATTCGACTTATTTATGGAGATATAACCACTATATATACCACATTAGGGTCTGTGTAAGAGGAACAGAACTCAAATTGATCTGAGATTTTCAGAAGTCTGTCATAGGTATTTTCATATGAAAGCCACATTACAGGAGTTAAGATGCCTCTGATATTTTGGTGACAATTATAATGGGTTATACAATTCTCATAACCTGAACTTCTTCACAATGATCATAGTCTCTGCATAGATGTGGAGATGGAGGTCTCGGTGTAGAACACATTGTCTCAGCAAACAATCATGTTCACGTTTTTAATGTACTTAACACAGTCATAATGCATAACAAGCATAGATAGACAAAGCACAAATGTGGTGAAAAGGATCTCGGTGATCCCATAGAGGCACACTCTGTCTCATATTCTAGACGTAATCATAATCTCAGCACAATGTTTAATGAAGAGATAATGACAAAGTCAAAGATCTCGGTGCAACTTCAGTATATAGAGTTTGTTGGTACAATAATAATCTCAGTAAATGGACAATGACTATCTCAGTGAATGCACTATAATGATGTCAATGATGGTGTAACTATGATGATCTCAACAATGACATCGGTGAAGCAGAAATGATAATGATAATCTCAACAGTGTCAAAGAAGAGGATTGGTGTCTTGGTTTTGGAGTGGCATCATAGGTGATGGGTCATGGTCATGGTGTTCTTCAATTTTAATCTCTATCAGAAGAATTGTGAGTGGGTTTTCCTCTCCAAGAGGGAGAGGTTTTGGCCCTAGAAGAATGCCAACTTCTTGTGTTTTTGGCTCTTTATTTTGGTAGCAGATTGATGAAGTAAACACACACACTTCTAATAAGAAGAATATCAAGATAAATAGTAAGAGAATTTAACAAATTGTTATCAAGTATAGAAGAATCTATCTAATGTTGACTTCTCTAGAATCTTCAACATGGTATCAGAGCTAAGATGTTAAATTCAAATGAAGTGCATCAAAAGAGACATACAAGGATCTGCCTTCAAGGATATCAAAGCAGGTTGAAAGGATTAAAGGAGCAAGTATACAACAAGCAGGTCAACGATAGTCATGGAATATCAACTTCAATAATTACAGTCATGCACTCAACTCATGTTGAGTTTGATGGAGGTCTCGGTGATGTCAAGACCACTAATTTCATGGTGCTAGAAGGCCTCCAAGGAAGTCGTGCTAAAAGGATACTAATGATGGGAAGCTCAAGCAAAAGAAGCATCAAGGTGAAGATCTCCTCTTCACACACCAAGTAAGTATCTTTCAATTTCATAATCATATTTGGTTAAACGATTTCATGATTGCAAGGGGATTTATAAATCGGTTAGATAATCGGAAATCCTTGCATAGAATAAGAAGGATTTTCATAGTCCTCATAGAAAATAAAAATCATTGATATCTATGAAAAGGTCTATGGAGGTCAAGCATTGTTTGAATCCATCAAGAGATTCACAGGATTCATATGATATCACTCAAAATTCCTCTCATACCTAAATAGAAGAAGAGGATACATAAAGAGAGATATATGAAATGCTAGATATACTGTCGGAAATTAAAGTAAAGAAGGTTACTTATAACTACACAATAGTAAAGGTATCAAATAATGAAGAAACAACTTCATGAGGATCTAGAAAAGATGATGAGAAGGTAGTCATCATTGATGAGCAAGGTAACAAATATCATTAAACAAAGAAGGTTACCTCACCCGAAAATTTGTGGTATCTATGCTAGATAGAGAAAGACAAGTTGCAATCTATAGGATAAAGGAATTCAACCATGTGCAAAAAGGAAAAACAAGGTTGGAAAAAATAAGTATACTGAATATTCAATGCTATAGAAAGATTTTTGAAACTCATATCACTAAAAGATGAAGGAAGCTAAAGAAAAGGGCCAAGGAAAGAGGGAGTATCAAATCTCTCCTATGACTAAGATAGTATCCCTCGCAAAAGGGTCCTATCATAAGCTCCTAAATATTGTGTTATAAGATATGACAATGATAATAATATGCATCATGGCATCATGGAAGCATTAGAAACAAGATATTGTGACATCACCATGGGAATCATGAAGTACAAAATCCATGGCAGAGAAACATCTAGGACATATATCTCTTGGGAACCTTAGTGGACATTGAAGAAAAGAAAGGAGTCATCTAAAGGCTCATCATACATCAAGTCAAAAAGGAAACATCTACTAGTTGGGGATATACAATATCCTAAAAACTTCTCTGATGGAATCCTCATCGTAGCGTTCACTAATCTAGAGAGGAAGAAAGTGTTTCAAAAAGAACTCCAACTTATGGAATCCATGAGATAATGGTGTGATGACATGAAGCAGATCAAGTGATTGACAATCTCTTCAATCAAGGAAGCTGTTGGAAGAATCCTATATGACCTAAAGGTAAAATGAGGTATGTATGCGTGTATTTAATTTTATAATGTCATGTCGTATGGTTACAGGTACTATAGATCATCACTTCTATCTCAATAAACATGATCAAGAGAAAAGGATCTCCTACTCTGAAAAGATGCAGAAAGGCATAAGTCGCACTAGATGATCTGTTAGGGCCTAAATCTACCTTAGGCTAAGAAAGGTAGATCTAGGGTAACATCAAACCACGCTTAACCGGGTAGCTAGCCCTACCAGGTTGGGAAAGGGCTCTCTCCTTGTCAATATCAAAAAAAATTTATCAATGAAGGCTTGAGATGACTAATATAAAAAATAATTTTAGGCTAGGTATGCTTGCTCAGAGGATTTTGTTTGATTTTAATGGTTGGTTGTTGGATTAGATGAGGAAGGCAGCTTTGGGTCCAGGAAGTGAACACAAATTTGCAGAGGTTTCTATGGGGCGAGGTAAGAAAGTGTTTTATCACTTTAAAATGAGTGTAATGGTGAGTCTAAAGACTGGTGAGGAGTTGGAGAGGGCATGCAAGTGTCATGAATACTCTTCAACAGTAGAAAACATGTAAAACTAAATAAATCCCAATAAACATAAGATAAACTGAATAATTAAGAAGAAAACAATGCTAATTCAAATTACCACAAGAATCCCACAAAATGCTACAAAACCCTGGTTTATTTCCTTGCCAAACTGCAGAAGTGATGTACAAAATAGCTCAATGCATCCACAAGAGTCCAACCTTTCTGCCAAAGGCCAACCCCTACACTAGTAAATTCATAAAATATAGACATTTTCTCATCCTTGTACTAAGGGAATTGAGCTCAACCATTTTCTTCAAAATAGAATCAGTTACATTAAACTTGGACCGAATTTCAGAAAATAGGTGTTGAAGATGAACTCATATCTCCTAAACCATAACACCTGTTACAACTGAAAGAGGTTTTTGTAGATAAGGTCATTTTGGAGAAAAATATCTCTCAAATTTTGGAAATTCATTTCTAGTTGCTCATAATCTGTGCCACAAAATCATCTCTAAAACAGAAAATCATTAAAAATTTAAATATGTGAAAATGAGTTGTAAAGATCTAGTCACATATCCCAATTCATGACACCTTTGAATAAACTGAAGGAGGGTTTTGTTATATGGCTCATGGTTAACAAAAAATGCCTTGTGTTTTTTAAAATTATTTTCCATCTGTTGTAAAATGGCACCGCACTAAAATGACTAAAACAGTAAAATAAATGAAAATTTTTCTTTGTTTTAATGTAGGCTCCAAATATCACTGCATATCTCCCACATAGTAGCACTTTTTCATAAACTGGGGGAGGTTTTTTTTATTTGGTATGTGATGGACAAAAACCTCTTTCAATTTTGAAAAATTCCTTACCATTATTTCATAAATGGATCTTGTACTAAACTTGTCATTATGTGCAGCAACTGACCTGAAAACATGCATAACCAAGAATCACTCATTCATTTCGATCATATCTTCTGATCCAGAAACTAGTTATAGGAGTGTGATATACCATTGGAAATATTCTTCCAAGATTCTTTTGATGGACACATTTGTGACATGTTTTGTGTTGAATATCATGTGCAAAACATCTAACCAAACCAAACATAGTAAGAGCTCATGTTGATCCCTGGTGACAGGCTGAGAATACTAGAACTAACATCGGCTCCATTGGGGATGGAAGCTCCTTAGAGATGTCAAGAACATTGTAGAACAAGTGCCTCATCCATTAGGCAATACTGTCAAACAACTGCAAACCTAAAACAACTCATACCAATCCAAAAACATATACATACTGCAACCTGTACATAAAGAAATACCGAAAACTGAAATGTTGCCTCAGGAAGCTTATTTATGTACAAATCTAACCTACTTTGCTGCAAAATTGATAGATCAAGTTACGTTGTAATGCCATATCAACCAATCAAGTAACTGTGACAAGGATGTTGCTTGGAAGTGCTCGAACTAGGACACAACTGGAAAGGCTGGTAGCCATACATGCACATAATGAATTTGGTTGTGTAAAAGGAAATCTGATCTATCATTCAAACTGGAAAAAATAAATAAATAAATAAATAAAAAATATAAAATAAATAAATAAATATATAATAAAAAATAAAATAAAATAAAAAAATTCCATGTACACTGCAATAGGATCGAAGAAAGCAGGCTATATTTGCTACCCTAACTCCTCAACACAGACCTCCAACTGCAAATTGTCAATGCAAACATCCACGGGCAGCTCTATTGTTTCTTGTTTTGGAGGGAGAGTTTCCAAGAACTTTTTGGGATCTTGGAATTCATATGATTGGATCTGATCATTTAAATACTGAATATCCTTCTCAAATTTTTCAACAACTAACTCAAAGAAACCAGTTTTAGCTTTAGGAGGAAACTTTGGAGATCTCAAAAATTGAAGCATAGTAATGAAAAATACTTCATCAATTTCAATATCCACTAACTGGTCTCTAACTTCTTTTAAAACTTCACAAAACACAGGGTTTTCCACATACCCTACCATTTTATTTTAGTGCATGAATGGATTAGTGAGCACTGGAATCTCTGGATTGAGTTGGAGTTGCCAGGTGAATGTTTCAGCCTTCATATGTGTCTGACTGTTGTCCACCATCAGCAATCAGATCTGCAACTTGAATTATCTTTCCCGGAGAAAATCTGTCACCTCTTTCCCAGTTTAATGTATTGGGGCAATTTGCAAGTCAGATGTTCAGTTCATAAACTATACTAGAGATTGACTAAAGCATCATTCATCTACTTATGCACTTGCAGAGCAAGAGCAGTTTGAAGGATACCTGGCTAACTTCAGGGTCTATCTGTAGTTTATAAAGCAAACAACAATAACGAACAAGCAAACTTTTCTTCCCCAGTATGGTCGCCACTATGTTAGGGCCTAAATTTACCTCAGGCTGAGAAAGGCAGGTCTAGGGTAACATCAAACCACGCTTAACCTAGTAGCTAGCCCTACTAGGTCGGGAGAGGGCTCTCTCCTTGTCAATCTCAATGAAAATTTATCAAGGAAGGCTTGAGATGATTGATATAAAAACTAATTTTAGGCTAGGTATGCTTGCTTAGAGGATTTTGTTTGGTTTTAATGGTTGGTTGCTGGATCAGATGAGGAAGGCAGCTTTGGGTCCGAGAAATGAACACAAATTTGCAGAGGTTTCTATGGGCGAGGTAGGCAAGTGTTTTAGCACTTTGAAATGAATGCAATGGTGAATCTAAAGACTGGTGAGGATCTGGAGAGGGCATGCAAGTGTCATGAGTCCTCTTCAATCAATAGAAAACATGTAAAACTAAATAAATCCCAAGGTAGAGCACTGAAACATCAATGGATTCTACCTTTTACACTTGATTCATTTAGTTATGCATAATAAGAGAAATGATGGCATAAATAAACATAAGATAAACTAAATAACTAAGAAGAAAACAATGTTAACTCACATTACCACAAGAATCCCACAAAATGCTGCAAAACCCTAGTTTATTTCCTTGCCAAACTGCAGAAGTGTTGTACAAAATAATTCAATGCATCCACAAGAGTCCAAAATTTCTGCCAAAGTCCAACCCCTACACTATGAAATTCATTAAATATATACATTTTCTCATCCTTGTACTAAGGGAATTGAAATCAACAATTTTCTTCAAAATAGAATCAGTTACATTAAACTTGGACCGAATTTCTGAAAATAGGTGTTGAATATGAACTTGTATCTCCTAAACCATAAAACCTGTTACAAAACTGAAAGAGGATTTTGTAGATAAGGTCATTTTTGGAGAAAAACCTCTCTCAAATTTTGGGAATTCATTTCCAGTTGCTCATAATTTGTGCCACAAAATCATCTCTAAAACAGAAAATCATTAAAAATTTAAATATGTGAAAATGAGCTATAAAGATCTAGTCACATATCCCAATTCATGACACCTATGAATAAACTAAAGGAGGGTTTTGTTATATGGCTCGTTTTTAACAAAAACCTCCTTGGATTTTTCAAAATTACTTTCCATCTGTTGTAAAATGGCATCGCACTAAAATGGCTAAAACAGTAAAATAAATGAAAATTTTGCTTTGTTTTAATGTAGGCACCAAATATCACTGCATATCTCCCACATAGTAGCACTTGTGCATAAACTGAAGGAGGTTTTTGTTATTTGGCATGTGATGGACAAAAATATCTTTCAATTTTGAAAAATTCCTCACCATTATTTTAGAAACTGATCTTATACTAAAATTGTCATTATGTGCAGCAACTAACCTCAAAACATGCATAACCAAGAATCACTCATTCATTTCGATCATATCTTCTAATCCATAAAACAGTTATAGAAGTGTGATATACTGTTGGAAATATTTTTCCGAGCTTCTTCTGATGGACACATTTGTGACATGTTTTGTGCTAAATATTATGTGCAAAACATCTAACCAAACCAGACATAATAAGAGCTCATGTTGATCCCTAGTGACAGGCTACGAAGGCTGGAACTAAGAAAATCAACATAATATGTCCTCTTATGAAGTATAAGGTGGTTGACTACAATTAAGAAACTCTTATTAAAATATCCTGGGTATGGAATGTGTGAGGAAGGAAGAGATCGATATGCAACCCTGATGAAGGCGATCAACATCCAAAAAGATCAAGAAGACTTGACTAGGAAATATCCCAGAGAGATTTGAAGACTTTGATAATGAAGACCCTTGACAATGTATATCTTTGGGAGGTGTGTCAACATGTATGCAAGATGTTGATACCTACAAGAATATTTCATGATGAATAGCCATCTTGTAAGGTATGATTTGATTTAATATGATGTTTTGATTTCTTGAATAATATCTAGATGAGTTCATGTAGGGCTAATAGAACAAGACTTGTAAGTACAAGTACAACCAACATTCATGCGATGGATGGAAACTCATGAAAGAACAATGGAGAGAAAAGAAGTAGACATATTAAGAAAGTTCCATATGTATGCCAAGAAGGCCACTTTCCATGAAGAAAGGAATGACATGAAGAAATAATAAGGAAATTGATCGATGGTTGTTTCCCTTGAAGGAAGAAGCTCAAATAAATTTCATGACATCAAGAAGAGAAGTTAATAAAGCAGCTGAAGAACCCAGGAAGAAGAAGTTGCTAATGTATAAAAGAGTCCCTAGCTAAGAGGGAGCTCTACTAGGTCCTTGATTAATAAGGAGTTTGAATTATATCACTCATGATTACAAAGGAGCGACAATTGTGTTTTTCCATGTCATGTGTCATGCACTAGACCAGGACTAATAGTCGTAAGTCTAGATGAAGTCCATGAATGGAAATGTAGACACATGATAGACACGTCATTCTTGTATTCACCTGGGAAGAAAGAATGGAGAGTTGGGTAACCATCTGGCATCTGATACTGTTTGAGGATGTGTAGGGAATCCAAGATAAGAGTAGGCAAGAGGACCGATATTCTTTGAGGGTTGGGAACCGAAGATAAGAACAGTCCTAGAAGGTCATACTCAGTGAACACCCTGTTGGGTATGTACCTTGAGAGACAATCATGAAGTTTTCTATAAATCATTGGTCTCACCAAAATTGTAGCTCATGGTCTCATGAAGAGATGGAGTTGTTAGTCAAGGCCTTGCATTATGAAAATGTTTATTGTTATGATGCTATATAGATGGGATTACCAATCTGATTATTCTTATGAGAAATTCTTCAAATTGAGAATAACCAAGTACCATTCTAAATTTCTCCCTAGTTAAGAGGGAGTGTTGAAGAAAAGGGAAACTAGGTTCGATATTTGTCAATGTAATTTTGATCTTTGTACTTGTCAAGAAAAATAATTATTATTTTTATAATGAATATGAATGAGTTTCTTTCTCAGTCCATAGGTCTAGGAAAGCCAAAGATTCAATATTATATTGAATAGCTCTACTTCAGCATATATGTAATGAAATTGGGTCAACCTAGTGTTTAGAAACCCTCCAAATGAAAAACACCATCCTCTTTGTCACGTCGGCTTGGAAATCGAATTAAAAGGCAGTCAAGTCAACTCAAGGAATAGACACATTAGTTAAACAATACAAGTCGACTTATATATGGAGATAGAACCACTATATATACCCCATTAGGTTCCGCACGGAAGGAGGAACATAACTTGGATTGATTTGAGATTTTCAAAAGTCTGTCACAGGTGTTTTCATATGGAATCCACATTACAGGAGTTAAGATGCCTCTGTTATTTTTGGTGACAATTATAGTGGGTTATACAAGTCTCATAACCTCGGATTCTTCACAGTGATCATAATCTCTGCATAGATGCAAAGATGGAGGTCTCGGTGTAGAACACACTGTCTTAGCAAACAATCATGTTCACGTTTTTAACGTACTCAACACAGTCATAACACATAACAAGCACAGTTACAGACAAAGCATAAGTGTGGTGACAAGGATCTAGGTGATCCCATAGAGATACACTCTATCTCATATTCTGGACACAATCATAATATCGGCACAATGTTTAATGGAGATTTAATGACGAAGTCAAAGATCAGCTCATTGCAACTTCAGTATATAGAGTTTGTCGGTACAATAATGATCTTAGTAAATGGACAATGAATATCTAAGTGAATGCACTATAATGATCTCAATGATGGTACAGCTATGATGATCTCAATGCTGACATCGGTGAAGTAGCAGTGATAATGATAATCTCAGCAGTGTCAAAGAAGAGGATTGTTGTCTTGGTCTTGGAGTGGCATCATAGGTCAAGGGTCATGGTCTTGGTGTTCGTCAATTAGAATCTCTATAAGAAGAATTATGTGTGGGGTTTCCACTCCAAGAGGGACAGGTTTTGGGCCTAGAAGAATGCCAACTTCTTGTGTTCTTGTCTCTTTGTTTTGGTAGTAATTTGATGAAGTAAACACACACACTTATAATAAGAAGAAGATCAAGATAAATAATAAAATCATTTCACAAATTGTTATCAAGTATATAAGAATATATCTAATGCTGACTACCATAGATTCTTCAACAAGAAGATGGTTCCTTAGAATGTGAAGTTGTTTACTCTGCCCTTTCATATGCCTTGATGCTCCACTATCAATAATCCATGCATTATCATCATTAAATGAGCCTGTAAGTGCATCCAATAACCCTTGACTTTTGACCTTGTTGAATAAGTAGTAGAAGATCTTCTTGATCCAACTTCCTTCAATATTGAATCCCATTCTTATATAAATTATCATAGAGGGAGTACCCATTTAATTCAATCAAATAGAGTTATCTTCAAAATTTCTTGACCTTCCCTCTACTACCATGTTGAGAAATCAATGCTAGTAGACTGGGGTTAGATTTATGATGATTGCTTGTGAACTATATTGGCTTCTTTTACTTCTTTTTATTATTTTTTATATTATCTTTAATCAAGAAATTACCAAATTATGTGTGTATGAAGCACGCAAAGATACAAGACACAATATGTAGGCACTTGTTATGAAACCAGCTCACAAAAAGATAGAAAAGATAGATCAATGCCTTAGAATTTAGCCTCTTCAAGGGGGAAACCTCCTTTACGTTACACCAATGAAAAATTCTTGGATGATACAAATGACAAGACCTCCTTTCTATATATAGGAGTCTAAGGGGTCATAATATAATCAGAGCGACATACAATAATAATGTAAGGGCACAACAATAACAATAATGGGCTTCTATGGGGCACAATAATAACAATATGGGGACTACATGGGCACACCAATATAATAAGGGGGTTGTACTAATAACAATAAGGGGTTACACTGATAGTATAGGGACCTATCATGCCCCTCTCCTTCAAAAAGTGTTGTCCTCAGTGCTTGAGTAGTTCTGGATGATTCTGTATAAAATTCTCATCCTCCCATGTTGAATCTTCAGTGGGTAAGTTCTTCCACTTGATGAGATACTCTGAAATTGATTGATTTTGTAGCTGTCGATTTCTTGTTTTTGTGATTGCTTAAGGTTCCAATATGAGTTTTCCTTCCTCTTCAAGTTTTGGAAATATTATTTGAACTAGGATCTTTTGCAACTTTTGAATGAGTGGCCACACTTCTTCGTCATTATTCCATTCATCCCTTTCTTCATTTATCCAATCTGGTTAGATGATAGAAATAACACAAAACAATGCTTATGCATCCTCATCCTTTCTTGAGAGTGCATCTGCAACAACATTTTGCTTCCCTTTTTTGGATGATTTCAAAGTCATAACCCAACATATTTGTGGCCCATTTTTTCTGTTCTTCTGAAGATAATATTTGTTCTAAAAATTCTTTAAGACTATCATGATCCGTTTTTTCCTTGAAGTGTCTTCTCATTAGGTAAGGTTGCCATTTCTTAAGTGCATATAGTATTGTCAACATTTCCTTCTCATAAATAACTTGCTTGAGGGACATTCATTTTTATGGATGTAGCCATAAAAATACCCAATCACCTACATCAAAACTTCTTTCACTGTGATATTCATCTGCATGTTGTTTCATTTGATTCTACACTAAAGTGGCACTATCCTTTAAAAGATGGAGAACTTGTTGTTAATGCTCAATGTGATCTTTCATTGTTCGAACCTTTTTCTTCTTGATATGTCCTTCTATCTTGAGAGTTTGTGGAGTGTTAATTTCTGCCAATGCATTACAAGATATAGTCGAATTCATTTCTTGATGCTCGATGTGATCTTTCACTTCTTGAACATTTTTCTTCTTGATATGTCTTTCTATCTTGAGAGTTTGAGGAGTGGTAATTGTTGCCAATTCTTTACAAGATATGGTCATATTCATTTCTTCTTTCTCTGGGGGTTGGTTCTTGGTGCATATCCTCTTCTTTTGACGTTTCTTGATCATTTTATTCCTCCTCTTCATAATCAATGCAAAATAATTTCTTCTCGGCACACTTATGACCTTTAATGTATTTGTTATCACAATTGTAACAAAGTCCTTTTGCTCTTTTTGCTTCCAATTGTTGTGGTGTCAACCTTGTAGGTTGTGGAAGGCTAGGAGAAACAACACTTCCATCTTTATAGTTTTGAGGGGTAGACTTCCTTGTTCCCATAATTTTTCTTTCCACTTTTCTTGCCAACCTAAATGCCTTCTCCAATGAATCAAGTTCCCAAAGACGAACCTCATGTTGAATGTTATCCTTTAAAGTCCCTATGGAGACATCAATCCTCTACTTCTCTGGAATATCATTTTCCCTTATATTCATTTTTTGAAATTCCTCAATGTGCTCTTCCATTGAACCCTTTTGTTTGAGATTTGTCAATTGGCTAAAGAAGGTGTTGCTATTTGTATCCTCATAATGTGCTATAATTTCCTCTGTGAAAACTGACCACGTGACAAGTGGTTTACGAGAGCAAAGCCCTTTATACCATAAAAATTGATTCGGTTCTAAATAATTAGATGCAGTATATACCTTTTTTAATAGTGGTACACCATGTAGACCAAAATATCTCTCTATATGTAGTATCCAATTTACCAGATCCTTGCCATCAAACTTCCTCATCTCGCTTTTTCTTGATTTTAGGAGTTTGATCTTGAAATGATTGTAACTATGTAGTTTCATATCTTTAAGTTCTGAATTTTTGGCCTATAATATCACTCTGAGACCTCTTTCTAACTCTGCAAGTCTAATCACAATTGGATTCCCGAAGAAATATTTATTCCCAATCTCCCATGATGACCTAATTATAGACTAGTTCAGTAGAGTGAATGTGTACGATGTTCCACGTGTCACTATTTCAACCTTAGGTTCTACCAATTACACCCAAACAAAATAAAGTCCATCCTATTTTTGTAACTCCTTACAAAATTTCAATCTGATGCTCAAAGAGAAAATTATGATGATTTTCCCAAGGTCACCTGTTTAATATGTAATTTGAGAGTTTGCAAAAACCCTAACTTCCTCAGATCATATATCCGAAAATATAGTAGGACAAGATCTAAAATTTGGAACCGAGGTTCAGCGAGATTTCTTCTCAAATGGGTTTTTTTGTTAGCTTCTGAAACATCGCAGAAAAATAGTTATAGCGAAAATTCCACGATGACCTGTTTAGAGCAACGAAACCCTAGAATCCAAAGCTTTGATACAAAATGTTATGAAACTAGCTCACAAAAAGATAGAAAAGATAGATCAACGCCTTAGAATTCAACCTCTTCGAGGGGCAACCTTCCTTACATTACACAAATGAACAATTCTCGGATGATACAAATGACAAGACCTCTTTTCTATATATAGGAGTCTAAGGGGTCATAATATAATCAGAGTCGACATAACAATAATAATGTAAGGGCACAACAATAACAATAGTGGGCTTCTATGGGGCACAATTATAACAATATGGGGACTACATGGACACAACAATATACTAATAAAAATAAGGGGTTACACTAGTAGTATAGGGACCGAACACACTCTATCAGAGTAAAACCCCTATCTAGGGGAAAACCTTGTCAAAATATCTTCCTTCAATAATTTTCTTGAGGCTCTTCAACCTAGACACAGACCTCCCCTAACCACCAAGTCAGCGTCTCCTTCCAGCAACTTCGACCTTGATGCAGTAGCACTTCGACCAATAAAATTCATAATTTCGACCTTCCAACAACAGAATCTTCGATCCAACACTTTCAGAATTTCGACCCTTCCAATAGTAAAACTTCAATCCAACAACTGGTCTAATAACTTTGCATAAGAGAGAGAAAGAGATACTCAAAACCTTCGACCTTGATCCTTCCAACACTTCTTCTTCTCTTCTTGGAATTTCACACTTTTTCTGCCTTTATGTTATTGGATATCGAATTTGTGAGTGAGATGCTCCAAATATATTCAAACTGCTTGTATATATCAACTTTAGGTGAGGTTAAATTTCCCATTATGAGGCTGACTTGATCTCTTTGAGGCCAACTTGGTGTGGAGGTGTCAAATACCTAATTTGAATCAATAATAATCATTTTTACATGATTCAAAAGCCCAAGAAGGGTCTCATAAAATGTACAATCACTCTAATGACTGAATATAAATCCTAGGAGTCATCAATGGGGACTTTGACTAATAAAAGATGACCCAAGCATGAAAACCATGCTTTAATAAGTCATTGTAATAATAATAATAAAATTCTTTTTCATTCTAGTTTTAACAAATACATTACATAATGATTAAAATACATTTATGAAGACCGAACCTAGTTACATTCTTCAATAGCCCCATGTCATGGCATTACCTTCCAAATGATGTTCTTCATGACAGAAGAATACTCCTCCACCATGGAATCCATCCACACCTGATGCTTAGGTGCTTCCTAAAATTTGATAGGTTTAGCCTTAATCAGTTCACTCATCAACACCATGTATCTGGAATAGAGTTGAGAAGCCTTACTCTATTTGACTGAAAATATTGAAGTATCAACATACTGTCGGGCCTCTCTTAGTTTTTGTTGTTCCCACTTGGCCCTCTCCCTCCCTTTGCTAGGAGTCTAAGGTTGGGTGTGAGGAATCCTATATTCCTCATCCTGATACGCCATATTTTCCTACTCTCTCTCCTCTATAATCTATGTGATTGTGCTCTTAGGAATATGCGTTGACTCAACCTTTGGTGCCTGGTCCTCCTAAACCTCAACTCTAGAAGAAATCATGTTTCTATATTTCTGAAGATCTCTCTCTTCTTCAAAATTAGAATCCCCACTTATTATTTTCTTCCTGAGAGTAGGAATATAAACTTGATAGGATCTTGAAGTCTCTTTGTACCTCACAAGGATATCCTTATTTATAGTAGGCTCCAACTTGGTCCTTTTTTCCAAGGAACATGGCAATACATAAAGCATCTAAAGATATAGATGTGCCCCAAATCTAGTTTCTTTCCTATGAACACCCTCGTCCACTATAAATATGCCAAAATTTTGTGTGGGATTCTATTTTGCAGATACAAAACATTGTTGCAAGCTTCTTCCCATAGAAAGAAAGGCAGATCTTGATCATGGAGCATGTCCTTGGCTGCTCCAATAATAGCCTTGTTCTTTCACTCTACAACCCCATTCCGTTGAGGGTTGTATGGAATGCTCATCTCCTTCTTGTTTCCTTCCTGTGCACAGAAATCATTGAAGGTGCTAAAGGTGTACTCACCTCAATTATTTCAATTTATTATCTTGATCTTTCTCCATGTTACTTCTTAACAAGGGCCTTGAACTCCTTGAACCGACTAAAAAATTTGTCCTTATTTTTCATGAAATAAATTTAGGTCTTCCTAGAGAAGTGATTAATGAAGGTCACATAATAATGGTACCCACTCAAGGATTTTATTGAAATGGGCCCACACATGTTTAAGTGTACCAAATCCAAAATCCCTTTGGCCCTAGTGTCACTACATGGAAAACTAGCCTTGGTGTAATTGTCTAGTGTGCAACCCTTGCACACCTCATGTTACTCTATCTTCAATTTTGGAAACCTCTTCACTATCTCCCTGAGTACATTAAGGGCTCCATTATGAATATGATCCATCCTCATATTCCATAGCTCCCCCATCCCTTTCCAACATCTCACCAATGCATGTGTTGGCTCAAACTGCAATTAAAACAAATTGCCCTTCCTGAACCCTATCACTTATGTTGTCTTAGGGTTCTTGGATTGAACATACACTTTATCCTCCAAAAAGGTCATAATGTAATCATTTTCCTCCAGTGTAATAACTAAGATTGATTTCTTTTTCATCCCTGGAACATACAACATGTCCTCCACCAACAAGGGTTTTCCAAACTCCCTTTGAAACTTGACCATGCCAATACTAGTTACATGGTACTTGGCATTGTTTCAAAGTTATATGTAGAAAACCATGTCCTTTTCCTTTAGGCTAATGAAATACTCCTTGACTCTTGTCATATGACATGAAACCTTTCTTTTAATGTACCATAAATTGGTGGCAACTAAACTCAAGATACTTGCAATGAGTGAAAACTTGTTCTCAAACTGTGGTGCAAACTCGTCCACTTCTACAGTACTAACAACCTGCTTCTTCCTATTTTCCCTTCATCTTCTTAGGGAACTAGTTGGCATAGTCTCCAAGGTGATGGAATTCAAAACACTTAACCTTGCTTGGGTCCTTATACTTCTCTCCCTTTGGAGAATACCCATCACTCTACCCTTTCCTAGACTTGGACTTACCCTTGATTGCTATGTTAAGATTCTCCTCCTCTTTGAATCTTGTCTTATGATCTCCATGTTGAGCTCTCTCACAGATTTCATCCTGAATGAAATTATCCCACATCCTCTCCCAAGAAGGATAGTGCTCCCACCCAACAATACACTTGATGAACAACTCCCATTTTTTCATAAATCCATTCAAGGAAATACACACCATATCAGTTTCTTGGATCATGTCTCTAATAACCACCATCTCATCCCTCAATTGCATTATCCTAGCCATGTAATATGTCATGCTCTCACCCTTGGAAATTATTATGTTGTGCAAATTTCCTTTAGCACCAACTTATGACTCTGGTAGTCGCTTTGGTATAGTTTTGTGAGTGTGTCCTACTTCTTCTTTGTAGCATCTTTCTCTGACAGATGGGATATCAAATGATCTTTGAATCATCGAGAATAATTCTCTGTGCCTATCAAGAGAAATTAGATATAAGCTTGGTGGAACCACTTTTGTATTAACAAAGTTACACAGCTTGTTCTCCTTTGGAACAATTGAGATTTGAACCTTACACTAGAGATAATTCCAAGAGCCTTCCATTCTATCTTCATATAGAGCTTTGGTGGCCATGGTAGAAAACCCTAGAATCTTGTGTAATAATCTTTGATTCTTTATCTTGATATATTTTTCAAATCACTTGGATTCATATTCAAAGGCTACAACTTTGATACCATGTTAATTTCTTTAAACTTGACTATAGATTTTATGCTCAACAAATATTCATATAACAAAAGTAAGCAATATTTTTCTAATATGATTTGTGACAACAAATACTCTAGGTTTCTAACGATATAAGAAGTAGAAGAAAAAGAAACACAAATCCAATCACATAAAATGGAATTACACGGATATACCCTAGAAACCCTAGCATTGGGAAAACTAACAAACTTTGGGCTTTGATTCAGCTTCAGGAGAAAAATCATTTACAATATATTTACACAAGAAATTTCTCTCGCAATTTTACCTAGAAAATCCCAATTGATCTCACCCTCATGCAGCCAGTATGGCCCACATGTGCAAACCAGTAAATGACCTAGCAAATGAAATCTGCACACAAGTAAAATTGACGTATACGGCCCAAGGAAAATCAACCTCCTTGTTTTTTTTAATCTTGCCCTTTCCTTATTGTGCTAGCTTGACCTACTCTTCTTCTCACCCTATCTATTAAAACTACACTCCAACTGAATGCCCAATATGTGTCGATCAAATTATTTCTTTTATGGCTTGAATCCATTCTTAAAGCACTCAACCCTCATCTCCAAAGTGATGAACAGTCGATATTAAATCTCACCTCACTGAGATCAACAATTACAACTTAATCTGTCATTTTACCCTTTTACAAAAATTGACCAACAATTGAATTAAACTATCATCTCAAGTTTTGACTTAGGTAATTCATTAAATAACTGTGGTAGAATATAATTAAGGTGGCTAGTTGCATGTCATGGCACCTGACCTATGGAGAACCATCTTGCAAGCTACAATATTGTTGGGTAGCGGAGGTCTCGCGTAACAGTTTTTAGGCTGTAAAGCCTACAAGTTAGGATAATAATATTGTAAATCTTCGAAACATGTGGAGCGCAAAATGTAATAGGTCAAGTCATAGGGTTGTTCGCCAAGAAATAGTATAGAATAATAGGCCTGCCCATGGTCCACGGACCATGGGAATGTATAAATAGAGTGAGGCTCTAAGGGTAAAAGGCAAATCGTGTTTTGGATGAATCTTGGGGTTATGGTTGGGTAAAGACAATATTTTCTGTGTCTATAAGTCCAAGTCAATGGTGTTGGTAGATAGATAGAGGCTCTGCAGCTGTGTGCACAGAGGCCTGGTAGAGTCCGCAGCTTTATGCGTGGACCCCTGCAGCTGAGTGTGCAGGGAAGATCTAGTTGTATTGGCAAAGAGTTGAATAAAGATAAGTTGATTCTAAAATACTGTGTTGCTTCTAAAATATTGTGGCTCTAGTTAATTTCTGGTTTAAATCTCTGTTTGATCTGTGCGCTTATGCTTATGTTTTGAGTTTATGAAAATCTATAACATTTTTGGGTGTGCGCATTGGTTATCTCTATTAAATGTTTACTTAAAGACCATAAGAAGTAGATATGATCTATAACAAACTCAATATTAATAAGTAGTAAGGATTTGCCTTGTTCCGGATCTACACGGAAGCAGAGTGGTGCGAGGCCATAGAATGGTGCGCGAATCCTCCAGACCACATCAAGACATCCCAAGGGTGCGGAAACCTAGTTCCAGTACCCTCCCTTGCTACCTTGGGTGAGACCTCAGTCTGCGCTCCACAAACTATTGTCGAAAGGGCCGGTAACTGCGGGATTTGCTTGGCTAATAACTTTTTCGAACCTGGGTCAGGCCCTAATATGCCAACAAATGGTTCTATTGCCGAGACTGGGATCTACCTAAGGGATGTCTGATATCAAGACGCTGAAACCCTATGGAGAAAGAATCTGAGCATTGCTTGGATCAGGAGCGGTACGGGTTCATAGTAGGTCCTAATACACCGATGCACAAACCAGAGGTTAAACATGACAAGTGTGATTCAGTTGCTGGTATTCAAAGGAGCAGGAAACGAAGATCCAAAACAATTTTGGTTCATGGTAAGGGCAGTATGGGACGTGCACTGAGTTACAAACGATAACATCAAAAAGGCTACCCTAGTTAGCGCACTAAGGACCGCACACTGACGTGGTAAATAAAGTACTCAAGCGATCACTCGAATGCAGGAACAACAGAGATCCAGGCTGAATTGAAAAAAGAATTTAGCCGGCCGAAATCAAAAACGTAGTTTATCATAGGGTTCAAGGATATCGTGATGATGCCTGGTGAAACTCTGTGGGATCTAGATGAGAGATTGAAAAGTACAATCCACAAGGCAAACATGACGTTATCGAATGCGCAGCACTATGCGTGGTTTGTGGCATCATTGACACCACATCTGAGGACGGCCCTGTCACAGCAAAATATATCAACCCAAGCTAAAGCATTAGAGATAATGATGAGGTTGTATGAATCTCCAATACAAGATCCGAGGTTGGGAGTTCACCAAATCCACGTGCAAATACAACACCTGTGTTTAGAAATGCAGAATTTAAAAAAAGAAAAGGCACCCTACCCAGAAGCACAGGAGGAAGTATGGTGTATAAAGTGTAGAAACTAGGGTCACGATAAGGATCACTATCCGGTCTTTGCGAACTATGTGGCAACAGGGGGACCAACACCATTGTGACCAGAGGCACAAGTAGGGCCAAGCGTGGCACCCTCGCTCTAGTGCGCAATCTGTCAGGTGGGAGGAAAGCACAACATGGACAACAATCATCTACTACCAAAATTTAACCAAACCCCCAGTAGCTATTTTGCAACTTTTGCCGATCGGTGGGCCACAAGGAGCGAGACTGCCATAGTTATCAATTATTGATGGACTAGTCACCTGCCTATAGATTGCAGACTAAAGTGCGAGGTCAAGATCCAGCTACAGCGTTAGTGCGCGGTGGGTTCCAGGGACGTGGACAAGGATGGGGAGGAATGTGGCCAGGAAGGGATCACAGGCAGCTAATCTGTTACAACTGCGGAGGGCCAGGACACTACGCGCGGGACTGTACCAACCCGACCATAATATTGTGCCCTTATACGAGCAGTTCGATCATGAAATGATAGATTGCCCCACATTGATAGCACAGATACATGAGAAGAGGGTGGCACAACCTACGATGACGTAGAACGTCCAAATGATGAGGGTCAAACCACGTGAGGAAGACCCCAACATAAACATGGTACTCAAAAGTGGCACAACTACAGGGGAGGATAAGGGGAAAGTAACCAACGACGATGACGGGGTTCGCAAGGAGACAGATCTGGAAGCCAGGAAGAGCTTCGCGAAGGTCTCTAGCCCAGGTAGTAAGGATCAACCCGAACTGGAGAGGGATCCCTCAATGCTAACTACCTTTTTAGAGACATGCATGAAATTACTTCATGACAATAGGGTGGTTAAAGGATTGCAAGAATTGATAACTAGGTGCGCAGGGTCGAGTGAACCTCGCGTAGTCCGAAAATTGGGAAAACAGGTGTCGCGGACTGGGCGGGAACTGTGATTAATGGCGCAGATTGGTGACTATGAGATGGATCAGGTCATTCTAGACTTGGGATCAAATGCAAATGTACTACCTAAATAGACTTGGGAGCACATGGGCAAGCCCACATTACAATGGTCTCCTATTTAATTGCAAAAGGTGAATCAATAGAAGATCTTGCCCATGGGAAGATTGTAAGGAATTACAGTAGATATAAAGGGCGCGAGCACCCGAACGGACTTTAAGGTAATAGAAATCGTGGATGAAGTAGCCCTTACCCTGCAATGTTAGGGATAGACTGGGCCACTGATATGAATGGGGTTATTAATTTAAAGAAGCGGAAAATGATATTTGAGAAGAAGTCACTCTGCGTAGTCATTCCACTAGACCCGGCTGAAGGACCGCGTTACACTGAACCTGTGTGCAATGAAGGAAGTGATGATGCATTAGATTGCATCTACGAAATTACTACATGAAATCAAGATTGGCTCAATCTGACTGTGGAAGGAAGAATATCGTGGGGGAATGCAGAGTCCTGCGCCGAAGATTCAGATGAGGAGGATGAGCAATGGCATAATCGGTTGAATGGAGTAACCACATTAAACTAAAATATGATGACTAAGTCATTGTATTGCGTTAGAGCTCAAGATTGCAAACTGCTGATGTATGATGGGCTGACAACAGTAGACGAATTCCTGACCAGATTTGAAGTGTGGTTCTAGAGCACCAATGTTTTGATGCGTTGATATGGGCATTGCGCGTGATGCCTACGCGGTGGTGGGGCACACATGAAGGAACCTTTGACGATTGGCGTGAATGCAGGTGCATGATGCAGATGAGATTTGGAAATTTAGAACTACAAATAACTAAGAAATATGATGGACATGATGACCCGCGCAAGCACCTTACAATGGGTCCAAGCCTATGGAGAAGAGCCTCAACCAGAGTGGGTACACTTATTTTATCATACCCTGGATGTCATTCCAAGGAACTGGTATACTGAAACCAAGCTCCGACATGGTATAGGCAAGTGGGATATCTTGCGTGAAGGCTTTTTGTTAATGTTCCTCTTTGAAGATCAATGGATGGATATGGTGGACGACACGTTGTAGGTCTGCTATTTTCAAAATACCACTGGAACCGGAAGAACTTGTGCAGCCAGACTGGTCACAACAGTTGAGCGAGGCCCTGGAATGTTACAATATGTAGGTAGAAGATGATAAAGATGACCCTAGAAACATCAATATTCCAGAAACAGAAGGGAGTCACGAGCTTTGCAGACTAGCAATTGAGGATCCAGACATCACTGTGCCGCTGAAAATGAAACAAGTAAACATCGGAACGGAGGAAGAGCCAAAGTATGCAATGCTTGGGGACTATTGGGACAATTCCATGGTGGAAAAAGTCGTCGAACTGCTTCGATAATATCAAGATTTATTCCCTACTAAAATCACGGAGTTAAAAGGGATTCTTGGCGACCTAGGAATGATGAAGATAACCCTGAAGCCAGATGCGAAGCCAGTTAAGCAATGACCTTACCTGTTGAATCCAAAATACAAAGCAAAGGTCCGTGAAGATTTGGACAAGATGCTTGCAACAGGAATAATTGAACCAATGAAGGAGTCCGACTGGGTAAGTCGTATGGTTGTGCAGGAGAAAAAACAGAAAGGTGAAATTCACATCTGTGTGGATCTCCAGAAGCTCAATGATGCATGTGTTAATGATCCATTTCTGACACCATTTACAGATGAGGTACTGGAAAATATGGGAGGATAGGAAGCCTATTCCTTTACGGACGACTTCTCGGGGTACCACTAGATCAAGATTGCGTCAGAGGATAAAAGTAAAACAACATTCGCTACCGAATGGGGCTGCTTTCAGTATACGGTGATGCCCTTTGAACTAAAGAACGTGCTAGCGATATTCTCACACGTCATGGTAGCTACCTTCAAGGAATTCATACATAAGTTCTTAGAGGTAGATCTTAATGATTGGACCGCATTTTGGCTAGTTAAGAAACATACCGCGAGCTTATGGTTAATGCTAGATACGTGCTGACGACACCAGATTGTGCTAAACCTAAAGAAGTGTACTATCCTCGTCCCCTTTGGGAACTTGCTTGGCCATGTGGTTTGTAGGCAAGGGCTCATGGTGGATCTAGAAAATATTGCTGTTATACTCAATCTACAAGCACCGCGAATTGTCAAGCAGCTACGCGCCACACTAGGACACATTGGTTACTATCGGAAATTCATCAAGAGCTATGCGCAAATCACGACACTGATGGAACAATTGTTGAAGAAGGATGCTACTTATTGTTGGAACGAGGAATGTAAAAAAAATCTGGAAACTCTCAAGGAAAAGATGGCATCAGCTCCTATCTTGGTCTTTCCAAAATAGGACATCAAATTTCACGTACATGTTGATGCATCGTGTATTGTGTTAGGTGCAGTACTCACACAAGAAGGAGTGGAAGGAATTGAGCACCCGATCGCGTTCGCAAATCGATGATTATCCAAAGCTAAGAAGGACTACTCCGCTACAGAGCGGGAGGGACTGGAAATGGTGTACACACTCCAGAAATACCACCACTACCTACTTGGAGGACACTTTAAGATGTATATTGATCACTCTGCGCTCAAATACCTAGTGAATAAGCCTGTGTTGGGGGGGGCGCATTTGTATATGGTTGTTATTATTTCAAGAATATGACTTTGAAGTCATTGTAAAGTCAAGACATCTAAACACAGGCCCAGATCACCTATCCCGGATTGAGAATGGTGAAGAGCCCATGAACTTAGAGGAAGGGCTACCAGATGCACAGTTGTATGTAGTACCTGTTGCGGATTTCCATTTTGAGGATATAATCCACTTCTTAACCATAGGAACCACGCCGCAGGGATATTCCATTCAGCAAAAGAAAGAATTGGTGATATGCGCAACAGATTTTACTGTTATTGCAGGGCACCTCTACAAAATGGGCAACAACGAAATCTTACGCAGATATGTACCTAAATTTGAGCGAGGAAAGGTCTTGGTCAAAGCACATGGTGGGGTTGTCGGAGGACATTATGTGGGTCGTGCTACAGCACAGAAGATTCCTCGGGCTGGACTATGGTGGCAAACTCTACATCAAGACTTGAAAGCGTACTGTCGGGCTTGCAACGTATGTCAACAGACTGGGAAACCATCACGAAGGGATGAAATGCCGCTCAATCCATAGATGACGCTACAACCGTTTGAAAAATGAGAGATCGATTTTGTGGGCCTATCACACCTCCAGGAAAGACGGGGGCATGCTATATCATCATGGTGACAGAATACTTGACCCGATGGGCAGAAGCACAGCTGGTTAAAGACAGTATGGCTGCTACAGCTGCGAAATTCTTGTTCGAGAATGTGTTAACGCGATTTGGATGTCCAAAAATTCTAATGAGCGATCGTGGAACGCATTTTCTAAATGAGACTATCAGCGCACTCATTGAGTAATTTCAGATATATCATCAGCAAAGTACGTCGTATCATCCGCAAGTAAACGGGACCATTGAAGCATTTAACAAAATTTTGGAGACAACGTTGACCAAGGTATGTAATGCACAGCGAAATGATTGGTATTTGCGCATATCTGCTATGCTATTGGCATACTGAACAACATGCAAGAAGCTGATGGGCCAGACCCCTTTCCGGTTATTCTATGGCAAGGAAGCCATCATGCCAATGGAGTACATTGTTCCTAGTTTATGAATAGCAGCAATGACAGGTATGGCAAACCGCGGAGCGTTGGAAGAAAGGATCGTGCAACTGGAGGAACTTGAAGAGGAGTGATTTCTGGCAGCATTTCATCAGCAAGTATAGAAGCAACGAGAAAAATCTTGGCATGATCACCATATCAAAATGCGCAAGTTCAAAGCAAATGATCTAGTGTTACTATATGACAGCAAGTTCGATAAATTCCCTAGAAAACTCCACATGTACTGGTTAGGACCCTATGTAGTCAAAGAAGTTACAGATGGAGGTGCGGTCCAGCTTGCCAAGCTCAATGGAGACCCCTTCCCGAGAAGAGTAAATGGCAGTCGCCTGAAACTCTACACGGGTGGGCTGACCACCTGACTAACTGTCCGAAGGACAGTCTCACTTCTCCAGCCAGTTGAAAGAGAGCACAGGACGATAAAGCAGTCTGGGGGGCAGTTGCGCGAAAACCGAGGTGCGCGTAGATTTGGTCTGTTACAAGGGTCGCGGTTGTGCAGAAAAGGTTGTGCTGTTGTGTTGACAAGCAGAGAGGTGACTGTTGTCGTCACTATTCATGACAAGATGTCTAAATTATGGAGAAAGGGAGTTGGTGGTAGGAAACTAAGAGACGGGGTATGAATCAGATCTAGAACGATCTGCGCAAGCTTAACATGAGGGCACCAAAAAAGGCAAGAGCCAATGAATTTGAATTTTGAAACACTTATAAATCACAGAGGGGCATCCACCGAATGAGCTTCGCTTTTGAGAACAGTAAGTTATTGTGCCTTCCTGCTGCTATGGAACTATTCATTATCTATGCTCAAGGGGTATGCTCAAGGGTTGTGATATGGCCAAGTAACATGCAGGGCTTTCTGACGATCATAATGTTGACAGTTGTAGGCACCATGCAAAGTTCAGCATCGATGATAGGGGATGCACCAAAAATTTGTAGACACGAAGCAGAACTAGTCTGGATGCCACTGCCTCACCCATGGGCTGATCAACAAACCATAAAAGATCAGGGAACGGTTGTAAACACAGAGACAAATGGTGGAATTGTAGTTAACAAGTTGTCTCTGATGCACCTTGAAGATTGGGATCTCGCAGACAGCAGCAATGGTCTTGCAAAATTGCAACACAAGTTGCAGCAGACAGTGTGCATAGATGATACGAAATTGGAAAATGGTTGCGTTGGTACGACAATTTCCTATATGCAGCAACCCAGCTAGAGCTATAATCCTATGAGGGGGTGTTCTGTGTTAACCGAGTAGAGCAGAATGAGCATTATCAGTTGCATGAAGTGGTAGCGACAATGAAGCAGGAGTTGGAAGAAGCATTGCAGGAGACAAAGAGGGAGCTGCAGAACGAAGTGCGTCACTCACAGGAAGGTGAACCGTGGAGCCTAGGAAACGCGTATCGCCACACTGACGAGTGACTTGGGACAAGTCACGATGATTGTGTTGGGGGCCTATTGGGTAGCAAAGGTCCCACGTAACATTTTTTAGGGCATAAAGCCTACAAGTTAGGATAATAATATTGTAAATCTCCAAAATATGCAAAGCGCGAAATATAATATATCGAGTCAGAGGGTTTTCCGCCCAAGAAATAGTATAGAATAATAGGAAGTAAGTCGGCCTGCCCATGGTCTACGTACCATGGGAATGCATAAATAAAGCGAGGCTCTAAGGGGAAAAGGCAGATCATGTTTTGGATGAAGCTTGGGGTTATGGTTGGGTAAAGACAATATTTTCTACGTCTGTAAGTCCGAGTCAAGGGTGTTGGTAGATAGATAGAGGCTCTGCAGCTGTGTGCGTAGAGGCCTGGTAGAGTCCGCAGTTGTATGCGTAGACCCCTGTAGCTGAGTGCGTAGGGCAGATCTGGTTGTATTGGCAAAGAGTTGAATAAAGATAAGTTGATTCTGAAATATTGTGTTGCTTCTGAAATATTGTGGATCTAGTTAATTTTTGGTTTAAATCTCTGTTTGATTTGTGTGCTTATGCTTATGTTCTGAGTTTTTCAAATCTATAACATTTTTGGGTGCGCGCATTGGTTATCTCTATTAAATGTTTGCTTAAAGACCGTAAGAAGTAGATCTTATCTATAACAAACTTAGTATTAATAAGTAGTAGGATTTGCCTTGTTCCAGATCTACGCGGAAGCAGAGTGGCACAAGGCCATAAAACAGTGTGTGAATCCTCCAGACCACATCAAGACATCCCAAGGGTGCAAAAACCTAGTTCCAACACACTCCCATGCTATCTCATGTGAGACCTCAGTCCGCACTCCATGGACTGTTGCTGAAAGGGCCGGTAGCTGTGGGATTTGTTTGGCTAATAACTCTTCTGAACCTAGGTCAAGCCCCAATAAGCCAACAAATATCAATAGATTCCAAGTTGTAAATTGATTGGTTAATTGCTTGGAGAGAAACACACTTATGTTAGTAGTGATTATTTGGATTCTAAGGTGTTTGGACCTATACTTGTGGGCCTAATGAATATTGGAATGCATCTCTAATGTTAGATCATGATGGGAAACTTTCCTTTCAACTTTGTGGAGGAATTGAAATTATAGGCTACAAATTCAAAGTGACTCAATTAATGTTACTTAAAACACTTTTATCATAAAGCCAAAGTGTTAGATTTTGGGGTTACTTCAAAAAAAAATCACCTTGCCAAGAAATCAAAGCCTCATTTCTAGGCTTGGATATGATGCATGCAAATATGGCTAAATTGGTTTGGGAGGATGTTTGGCCATGGTTAAAGTGCTAGCATAATTCCCTTACCTAGGAGGTCATTACCTTAACCAAAAAGGTGACTAACCCATTGGGTGCATACAATGAGGGGCTTAATTTTTTGATGAGGGAAGGTACATATATAGGAGGAGCATTGGTAAATTGGAGGAGGGAACCTAACTGATCGATATTGGGACCATTTGATATATACCTTGGAGGTTGGAAGCTTGACTTAGGATGTTTGGGTTAAGGAGCATACTTCATGGAGCTTTGTGATGGACCCAAAACTACATGTTGAGGAGGAGCATTGGAGCTTAATTACCACATTGGCGCACCTAAGAGTATAATTAGGCACATGATCTTACATGTGGCACATATTTGGAGGACAAATACTTTACATGAGGACACATAGATATTGGAACACCACGGAATAAGGATTTTTGGAATAACAACTTGTTGGAGAGCATGCCATCTTGGAAAAATGGTGTTGAGCCTAATCAAGTTTATGCTTGGAGGGAATTTCACCTTAGGGACTAGTTTGACACTTGTACATCCTTGTATTGTATAACACACCACGTGGTGTTTCCTTGTTTCTTACTTGTATGGATTTATTCCTTTTTTTAACATTATAATCCCCCACCTACTCTCCATACAAAGGATGGAGAGAGAACTTGTAATCATTATTATCATTGTATTATCTTTGGGAAGTGTTATAAGGAGAAAGATGTTAGGATTTCTATGGAAACTATAGGAGCTTGATGTTAAGGTTCATGAGGAACCCTAGGAAAAGGTTATGAGGGAGAGAAATATTTATTATATATTCTTAGAGAGATTTATCTTATGAAATGTTATTGTTTTCTTTTATGATGTTAGGGGTTTTTCTATCTATGTGAATCCTAGAGAGGGACATCATGTCAAAGATGGTGATGGTTATTATGGGTCTTGTTGTGAAACTATGGTTTTTACCCTAATAGAATACATTGATGGTATAGCTAACACCTTGCATGTGTTATGTAACCAACTCACAAAATAGAAGTAGAGATAGATTAATGACTTCAACATTAGCCTCTTCGAGGGGGCAACCCCATTTACATTACACAAATGAACAATTCTTGGATGATTCAAATGACAAAACCTCTTTTCTATATATAGGGGTCTAAGGGGCACAATAATAACAATATGGGGACTACATGGGCACAACAATAACAATAAGGGGGCTACACTAACATTAACAATGAGGGAATACACTAGTATTATAGGGACCTAACATGCCCCTCTCCTTCAAAAAAGTGTCTTCCTCAATGCTTGAGTAGTTCTTGATGCTTCTGTATAAAATTTGCATCCTCCCATGTGGAATATTCAACAGGTAAGTTCTTCCACTCGATGAGATACTCTGAAATTGATCGATATTTTAGTTGTCAAGTTCTTATTTTTGTGACCGCTTCAGGTTCCAATATGATTTTTACTTCCTTGTCAAGTTCTGGAAATATTGTTTGAACTCGGAGCTTGTCACCTATATCCTTCTTTAAGCTTGAAACATGGAAAAATGGGTGCACTCGAGAATATGCAAGAAGCTCCAATTTGTATGCCATAGTACCAATCTTTTGGAACACCTTGTAAGGACCATAATACTTTGGTGATAATTTATTATCATTCTTAGCTTGCTTGAGGGAAATTTGTTTGTATGGTTGTAGTTGTAAAAATACCCACTCACCTACATCAAAACTTATTTCGTTGTGATGTTGATATGTCTGTCGTTTCATTCTATTCTATGCCAAAGTGAGGTTATCCTTTAAGAGTTGGAGAACTTTTTGTTGATGCTCAATGTGATGTTCCACTGCATGAAACTTAGAATGATTGTACAAGACTTTTTGGAGATCTGGAGAAATAAATGATTTCGATGTTTGAACCTTTAGTGAACATAATTGGCAATTACACCCCTTGGGATACCCCTTAATTCAACTTTCTTTCCTTCCCAAAAAAATCAAGAAAAGTTCTTGAAAATTAAAAACTATCGTACCCAAAGATTGTAACCATCGGACTCCTAGTACAACATCAGCACCACCCATTGGAATGGAAAGCATTGAACTATTCAATACATATTCTCCCATGGATAGCTTAATATTGTGCCACATTCTAGAGAAATTTGTGGTTCCTCCATTTGAAACCATCACTTGACACTCTGGTGTTAGATATAGGAAGTAATTCAATTCCTTGGTTATCTCACAATGAATAAAATTATGGGTACTACACAAATCAATCAACGCTATTACCTTTTTCTTCTTGAAATGTCCTTCTATCTTGAGAGTGTGAGGAGTGGTAATTCCGACCAATGCATTACAATATATGGTCAGATTCATTTCTTCTTTCTTAGGGTTTGTTTCATCATGTATATCCTCTTATTTTGACATTTCTTGTTCCTTTTCTTCCTTTTTACAATTTTTGTAAATTAATTTCTTCTCAGCACACTTATTACCTTTAGTGTATTTTCTATCACAACTATAACAAAGCCCTTTTACTCTGTTTTCTTCCAATTGTTGTGGTTTCAACCTTGTAGGTTGTGGAAGGCTAAGAGAAGTAACACTTCCATATTTATAGTTATGAGTGGTAGGCTTCCTTGTTTCCATAAATTTGCTTTCAATTTTCCTTGCCAACCTGAATGCCTTCTCCAATGAATCAAGTTCCCAAAGCCGAACCTCATGTTGGATGTTATCCTTTAAAGTCCCTATGAAGACATCAATCCTATGATCCTCTAGAATATCATTTACCCTTATATTCAATTTTTGGAAGTACTCAATGTGCTTCATCATTGAACCCTTTTGTTTGAGATTTATCAATTGGCTAAAGAAGGTGTTGCTCTTTGTATCCTCATAATGTGTTATCATTTCCTCGATAAAAATTGACTAAGTGACAATTTGTTTACGAGAGAAAAGCCATCGATGCCATACAAACTAATTAGGTTCTAAATATAAAGTTGTAATGTGTACCTTTTGTGTGTTTTGCACATTATGGAGATCAAACTATTGCTCCATTTGTAGTATCCATGTTATGGGATCCTTGTCATCAAGCTTCCTCATATCGATCTTTGGAATATGGTGGGTCTTAAATCCAACATTAGAGTCTATGAAATCATGATTATCATTTCTTTTATTGTCATCATGAGTTTTCTCTACTACCTTTTCGTTATTAGGAAGCATTTCTTGTAGCAACCTTGTCAAGTATTTCTTCAAATCTTCCATGTTGCCTTTCAATTTTTCTTCTATACCATCGATCTTAACTTTTGTTACTTTTTTCTAAGAACGAAATTTGTTGCACTTGGTCTCGCAATTTGGATATATCATGTTGCATTTCTTTCTCTTCTTCATGTGTCATAGTAGAGATTTCGGGTTGCTTACTAGGTGTTTCCATTTTCTTTCTTCGGGGCATCAATTAACGATATTTTTTCTTCACTATGCCCTTTGAATCACTTCAAACTAAATTTTCTAACAAAACTTATGCAAATTTTAAAAACAACACACCTTTATTTTTCTCGTTGTAGGAGATCTATATTGAATCTGTCCTATCTAGGTAATTTCGGATCTCCGAGGTTTGAAATTTCATCATATTGTAGCCCTCTAAGTCCTCTTTCCAACCCCAAAATTCTGAACGATATTGGATTCTTCAAGAAAGAGTTATGCTAAATATCCCATGATGGCCTAATTATGGATCGATTCAGTAGAGAGAAGTTGTACGGGATGCCACATGTCATTATTTCAACCTTCGACCCTAAAATTGATACAAGAAAAACTATAGTCTGTTCAATTTTTGCTAATTTTTACAAAACTCAAATCTGATGCCTGAAATGAAAGTCATGACGATTTTCCCTAGGTCACTTATTTGAGACAGAATTCTGGAGCCCGAAAAAATCCTAACTTCCTCAGAGTATATCACCGAAAATGTAGCGAACCAAGATCTTAAATTTTTGCACAAAGTTCTATGCAGTTTCGGATCCACATGATAAAAATTTCAAATTCTGAAGCTTTGTATAAAAAAATTTATGACGATTGTCCCTAGGTCTCATGTTTGAGAGAGAATTCTAGAGCCCGCAAAAACCATAATTTCCTCATAGCATATCTCCGAAAATATAGTGAACCAACATTTGAAATTCATACACGAGGTTCACCAAGATTTCATCTCAACGTGGTTTTAATTTCAGCTTCTGAATATTTGTAGAAAAAAGTTATAGCGAAATTCCATGATGGTATGTTTGAAGCAGCGAAACCCTAGAATCCAAAGCTTTGATACCAAATGTTATGCAACCAACTCACAAATTAGAAGTAGAGATAAATCAACGACTTCAAAATTAACCTCTTCAAGTGGGAAACCTCCTTTAAATTATATACATGAACAATTCTTGGACGATTCAAGTGACAAAACCTCCTTTCAATATATAGGAGTCTAAGGGGTAACAATATAATCATAGCCAATAGAACAATAATAATGTAAGGGAACAATAATAACAATAGTGGGCTTCTATGGGGCACAATAATAAAAATATGGGGGCTACATGGGCACAACAATAACAATAAGGGGCTACACTAACAATAACAATGAGGGAATAACTAACTAGTATTATAGGGACCTAACAACATGACTTTGTGTCCTCATATATTTTGTGGGGGATGTGAGGCTAGGGAAATATAATGAAGAGACTAACTTAAGGAGTCTTAATATTGGTGCGGAAGATTGCTTAGAAGAAGAATTAGTTATTATAACCTTTATTTTACATTGAGGTTTTAGTGTTTGTGTTAATTTAAGAGTTGAATACATAGAGTTTGAGGACTCAAACTCTAGGATGGACATGTAGATTTCCAATTTTAGTCATGTATGTAACCCTTTTTGCCCCCTCATATTTTATTTTCATTTCATGATCCACCATGTGTCTATAGCTTCATTATGTGCCAAGAAAAATTCATGTGTGCATAACATATAGTCATTTTCATAGCTTGTGTGGGATTCCTTATGCTATAAGGAGATTCTCATTTTCAAAACTCTTTCCCTACACTCTACACAAAATATTTCCCCCGTATTTTTCACGGGACCTTATCCCATAGATATCATGTTCTGCATTTGGTTGTTAGATGGATATCATTGTGAAAATAACCTTCCATGCCTGATTTCTCGGACACTTTATACCTCTACATATAAATACCATTGCATTTATGTATAACTTTATTCCATGCTCAATGAGATTTTCATTGGATTATCATATATATGTAGCTTTTGAGGGTCATTTTTGATTTATTAATGAAAATTTGGTCCATGAGGTAAAAGGAAGTAACTTAGGGTTAATGTGGAAAAAATATTATGTTTTTCCATGAAGCATTTTCCTTACAAAAAAAATTCCATTTATGGTTTGCAGATGTCCCAAAGAAGATGGTATGTGATAAATGGATGCAATTTCAGTAAATTATATTCATGAACTAATCATTTAAGTAGATTGAGATTCATAATTCATGAATGAAATTATCATGTATATAAAAGTGAAATTGAAGAATAAGGAGTATGGAAACTAGAAAGAAGAAAATAACATTTTTTTAGAAAATTTGCCAATTCCCTCATGTGTTTAGACAACGGCTTCCATTGGTTTGTTGCATATAAATGGTTCTTGAGCTTAATTCCTAAGCAAAAGTTGAAGAACAATATTTGGACAATTAGTTTAATGAAAGTTGGGTGTGTTCCATAAGCTTTTGATTTCATGGATTTGGTGACCGGGTGTGCCCATTGGTTTTATTCAAAAGGTAGAGAAATTAGACTAGTAGTGGAATGAAAGAACACATTCCTGCTAACTCCCAAATATTTTAGAGTGATGTTCTAACTAATTGAACCTAACACAAGTGTCAAGCTTCCCAATGTTGATTCTTTTATATATTCCTAGGGTGGTGAATTGAATTATCTAAATGACTTCATGGCTTCATCAGCTCAAATGCCAACTTATATTTTTTTACTGATATATCTCTATTAAAGGAGCAATATCAATATTTTTCATTTTTATTCGCATGTTTGATGGGATGAGAATCTACATCTCAAATTCATCATTTGGTTTCATATGTATTATATTTTTCTTTCTAAAATAAGTTATTTAATACTAGGCCAAGGTAATATCAGCTAAGATTTCCTACCAGTTGGCCAGTTACTTAAGGACTCAAATATTTTTAATGGTTGCATTTATGGTCCTGGCTGTTTCTTATTGTAACATAGTTGAGGAATTACCTTTGAGTAATATGGATGTTAAAAAGGAACATATCCAATTATGGTATCTGGTTCTTTGGAAGCATGAGGTACCATTCCAATTTTTCCTTATTCAGGATAAATTTCTCAAGGAATTTAGGTATATGTTGACTAGAGCAAAACCAACAAGGATAACTGAAAAAGTAGAAGAATTCTTTCACGGGAAGGGAATTTATGTGCAAGATGAAGACCATAATAACATCATATTGTATGGATATGATGAAATCCCTTTTCTTCTTCCTACATTAGTTTGTGATTGATATTTTGTTGTAGAGTTCTATAGACAATAAGACATGGTCCACCCTTTTTGAGAAAAAGAAAAAGTAACAATTCCTTTCTCTACCCTTTAATGTATCCAATGTGACAATAAGAAGTTCCTCTCATTTAATAGAGGTTTTTGAAATAGTAAATGCATTCAACCTAAACAGGGCATAAACCATCAAAAGTTTTGACCTTGAAGGGTTATTTTATAAACATTTCACATCCATGACATGTAGTAATATTTTCATAAGGATTACAAAATAAATTGGTGGCAATGGCCCAAATATTCCTAAGATGAAAGAAAAGTGAATATGCAACAACTATTTGGATATTGAAGTTAATACTCAACTTGAAAAGACTAGAAAAAGGAAAAGAGGCAGAAATGTAACTAATGTACAATCTTCTTCTCCCCCCTAGCCACATAGGAGTTACTACTCTACCTACAAGAAAAAAAACTCAAATAGAAGTCGAGAAGGGAATAATGAAGGACATGCTAGAGGAGATCACAAAAATTACTTTTCATATATTTCCTTCAAAAGAACACATGTTGTAACACAATCTAAAAGGAAAGGAAGCCCAATTAAGAAAGGCCCACATAATACGAAAGGGTCAAGAGATATTGTTGATATGGAAATTGACAGTGTCATTGTACTGGATTGGGTGGCATCACAAATTGTTGAAAGTCAATGAATAGAAAAGGAGTTGTGTTGAGAGGAAGCTACTAATTTTGAAGAGAAGTCTCTAACCATGCATAATGCCCAATATAATAAGGAAGGAAGAAAGTTGCGGATAGAAAAGGTTCATTTTATGAATAAGAAAATAACTCAAGAATGGACTTCAAAAGTGAATATTTTGAGAGTTGAACCCTCAAAAATCCTAAAATTATACATGAACACGGGAGGCACTTTTTTCCACTCTATTTTAGAGCAAGAGCTAGAAAATATTAGATTAAAAAGAAGAATAAGTGAACTTGAGGATGCATTGAGTCATAAACCTTTGTTTATAGAACCATTATATATTATTGATCCAGACTGAATGTTGTAGTGTACACTAGGGAAATCAACATGAGCAAATAAGGATTCCAAATTTCTCAGTGAAGTGAGATTATATGTCATGGAAAACTTTAATAAGTGGCTAAGTATTATTTCAAAAACCTAGGAGGTATCTTTAAATTGAAGAACCTTTCACAATGAATCCCCATCTTTATAGAATATTTGAAAAAGGATTTGGAACAGGATGAACATTTTTATGAAAATTATTTAAGTACTTTTGTTGAAAGAGTGTTAAGTTTAAGTGATTTCCATAGAAATAAACAAGGTTTACCTTTAAGTTGTTGAATAAAATAAGTAAAAGTAGGATTGTTGGTAAGGATACAAATGCTACAAACCTCAATTTCCAGTGGTAAAAATATTAATGACAAGAGAAGTAATGCATTCATTATAGCACTTAAAATTGTTAAATATCTTGAGGGACCATGGATAATTAGAGAGTTTATGCTTATACCTAAGGAGAAATTAGAAATGAAATTGAGTGCAATTAGAGCTTCAAGGGCGAATGAGTTTGTCAATCTCACTAATTTTTTGGAAGAATAAATTAAGTGGTGGTTAGTTACTTTCATAAATGATAATGAATACCACTAAGAATCGATTGAGTGGTTTCATTCTAAATTTAAAGAAAATGAAGAAGAAATATTTTCGTGTTGTGTTAAGTAAGACATCACAGTTCCGCCATTGAAGGAGTACATTAAGGAGTGGCTCAAGAATTCATTAACACATATTGTTAACCCATAATAACCCCCAAAAAGTGATTATATATCAAATAGTTCAAAGTCCCAAATATATGAGAGAAGGCTTGAACTTTAGAAAAGGGAATGGGATACATCATTCCATCCATGATTTCTCTATTATTTTTGCGAGTTCATTTCTTTTTGAAGCACTTCCTTTCTTTCATCCCAATCATTTATCATTTAGCTTTATTGGTGTATTGTTCATTTATAAAGTCAATCCCAATCGCATTTCTCCTTTTCTACCAAGTTTCTACTGTTATTTTATTTGGTCCATGGAAGGCCCATTCTAGTCCATTCGGAAAAAGTGCATTTATTTTAATCATTTGAGAATTAGGAACATTGTGTTGTGCAATAGGCATGCACTTTATTCAAACTTAAACATCAATTTGTAATATTTGTTTGACTCTGTGGAGAGTTATTACAGGAGTTCATAGTAGTGTGGTTTCAACATTTATATAAGCAATGAGATCTCATGTATTTTTATCTTATGCATCTTTGTGATCTTGAATGAAAGAAATCATTTAAATCTATCTAAAATTCTATACCATTATCTTACTTTTCTATCTTTGAGTCTTGCTTCAAATCTATTTCTTTCATTACTAGAATGGATGGATGGGGTGGAACGAATGTAGCTATTATTTTTTTTGTACGTGGGGTTATTGTTTTTCCATTATAATTTATTTGTTACTTTTTCATCTATTCCACCAATTGTTACACTCACAATTGTAAGCAAAATAAAAGCTTGATTTTATTTGATTGATCAAGTGTATTGAAAATGTGAGTGAGAAAATCCATGAGGGCTTGGATAGATGGTAATCGGGTGCTCTATTAAGCCACTCCTCGATGAGAAGTCATCAGTTCAATTCACTGCCCCAATCAGGGTGGTATATTGGACATGATGAAGATGTAGTCCCATCAAGCTTATGAAAAAAAAGGAAGAAAAAACATGAGTGAGAAAGAGGATTACCACCTCTATAAAAATGTATAGGGGATCTTAGTAACTTCTTTAAGAATACCTTATTATTGTCCCTAAGAGGAAAATACATCAACAACCCTAAGGAATACAATAGGGTAACTTGGAGAGCTTGTGTGATATAAGTGTGATGTGTGTACTAAGAGGACTTACTTGTGTTGAATCCAGAACATTGAGGATCTTTAGTGGAGTGACCAACTTTTGTTAGGAATGATTCCTATCTAGGAGGAGTTGGTGGCTAAGGTTTTATTATAGTTTCACTAGTTATGGTTTGGAGAGCTTGTGTTGTACCATTGTTATGATAAAGCTATGGTATGTATGTATACTTCATATTTGAAAATATATGAAGTTTCTAGTTGTCCATGTTTTGTGTATTTGTAGATTTTATTTTCAACCTATGTTAACTTTTTTTATTACATTCCAACCTTTGTTGTTCATATTGATTTCAAATGACATATAATTAATTTGTTAAGTGGTTTAACACATATTTGAAAGATAAATGAGAAGGTTTATTGTTGTTCTGATATGTTGTAATAGGAAATTCTATATATGTTCTATGTCTTGAAAATTGTACCCTATGAGCTATAATATTATGGTGTTGAGGTACACTCTCATGGTATGTACTCTCTTGGATTGTTGAGTGGAACTGGGTTGAAAGTGAAAAATTGTTGTGGTAATTTCATATTTCATAGCATCCATAGGGATGAAAGTTCATATGAATCAGATTTGGAGAACCACAAGTTTAGGTGAAATTTTTGAAGTTGCATTAACTATTTGATTATCAAAATTTGTGCATCAAATTAGAGTTGATTGGACTAACATTATCTTCTTGTTGATTTAAAGATTGGACATTTGAATTGTTGAACATGCCAAGTAGTTATTGGGTAGTGACACCCAAGTGTTCTTAAGATAAGCACTTGCACTTATGAAGAGTTTGTTGGGTTGAAACCATAATTTATATTGTGATGAGAGTGTGTTTTCACCTAATTATAGGTTGTAGCTCTACTTTATTAATCATTGGTATGGATTTTTTTTAAATAGGTGTGATGTCTAGGAGGACCTATAATAGGTGGTTGACTTTTCCCAATGGATGCTAATGTGTTCTCACTTGTGATATGTGGTAGAAATATTTGATTGTTGATTAGTATGGATTTCTTTTTAGTGCTAGGTGGTTGATTTTTTCCTATGGATGACAATGCATTCCTACCAATGGTAGATGGTTGTTTGTTTTACGAGTGGCTAGTATGAATTTATTTTTAGCAGCGAGATGCCCCATAGGATTTATGATAGTTGGATAATTTGTTTAGCGGATATTGGTCTATTCTACTTCACTTATGGGTGGAATTAATTTATAATCAATGGGTTTTATGCCCAAGAGGACTTTTTATAGGTGGTTAATTCATTTTGGTAGATGTGAACGTGTCACCTATTATGGGTAAAGGATCTACTTATTGATCCTAGTATGTGATCTATATTTCAATGGGTGTGACTCTTGCACTAGTCTTGGAAGGACATGTGATAGGTGGGTTATTTGTTCCATTGGATGATAATATTTGGAGCGATTGATGTTTGTAATAGGAATGCTTAACCAACTGATTATTGTTGATTTTTGAATCCTGAGATGGGTTAATTCATTTCATGATAGAGTTATTTTGTTTTGATTGAGTTGTGACTCAAGGATTTCATAGGAATGGTGACCTTAGTTTCATTGGTTGTTACAAATGGAGGAAGCTTCCAATGTTATCCCTTGGGGATTGTATTAGCTATAAATATAGTACATTTGTGGAGTAATTAATCACGAATGTGCTAACTTGCATGATTCTATGATATTGATAATCTTATACATTTGTACATTGGTTGTGAAATATGTGATTGATTCTTGGATTGGAATTAATAGGAGTAGTGATGAGTACCAATGACATGGTTCTTGGATTCTCTCAGGGAGAGGAAGCTGGTCATGCTAATACTCTTATTTTATGATTCTCTCAGTAAGGAGGTAACCTTGTTGAGGTTGTTGTTTTGATTACCAAATTTTTTGAGGTGCATGAGACAGATTCTTATGGTCATAATTTGATGATGGCCCTTTATGATTTTGCCTTGCACTCACTACAAGCCTGATATTTTAGTATTGATGAGTTGAAACGCATGTAGATATTATCTTTTGTTTTTGATAGATTTGATTCAATTTTCCTATCCTTGTTGGACATATGATCATCTTTGTAGGATATCGTTATCAACGCTTGATTTTTTCGAAGATTCACCACCTAGGTTGTCTTTATAAGTCTTAGTGACTTATGTAATGTAATCCATATTGTATTTATTTTCTATAGATTCTTGAATCTCAAAGTCACTATATTTGTAATCCTTTGGTTATTTGATCAACTTGATATGGCGCCCAATTGTGAATTGTGTTTGAGTCTTTTAGGAGTATTGCATTGTGTCAAAGTTTAGTATTTGGATGTGAGATTCTAATATATTCACCCTACGAAATAGAGGTGTTATGTTATAATTGGTCTTTTATGTATGATCTTGTCTTTAATATATATGTTTTGAATTATTAAACTCATGAATAATGTTCAACATGTTTTCTTAGTCTAATCTACTGAATGAGACTCACCTTATGCACTTTCTCAAATTGTTAGATATTGCTTCTCTCTAAAGCCTCTACATATCTAAATTTCAAATTATATAACTTGTTCTATGAGATAACAATGTCCATTGGATAAGAAACCTTGTGTGATTATGCTCATTGGGATTTGTTAATTATTTCTCTCATTCTTTCTAAAAGTTTAAATAAATAAGTGGAAAATTTCTTAAGAGCTAACATTTTAATAATTGCAAGGGTTTCCCCCTTTGACTTAAGCACTCTTCTTTCAAAGCCTAAAGAGGAGAGGTTTTTACTAATGAATACCCAAACATCATTTCATTACATGTGGAACATCTTGAAGGACAATCCGTAAAATTATTTGATAAACTTGCAAACATCAGTTCCCTTTTCCTTTAAACATAGATCCTTTTTATTGTTTCATGTAGGCTTCTTCTATTAAATTTCCATTCAAAAATGAAAATTTTGATATTTATATAGTGTAATCTCCAATAAACTAGGTAGTAAGAGACAATAGTAACATGGAAATGATTAATATGATTATTCATGGGATCGTGTCTTTGTAAGTGACACCTTCTTTCTAGGTATATCCCTCCATAACCATCCTTACTTTGTATGAGGCAATTTTATCCTCTCCCTTAAAATTTGTTCTATAAACCTACTTACATTCAATAGTTTATTTTCGTTTTAGCAACTCAACTAATTCCCATGTATTATTGAACATTGAAGCATAATAGTATGCATACATCGTATCAAACAATTTATTTTTCTTATTCAATTCTAAGGTAGCATACTCTCAAGCATTAACGACTTTATAAATAATTGGAAGGAAGATCTATTTGCAAAATAAATACATTGGTTTTATTAGTTATTTTCGATCTACTTTTACTGACCTAAATATATGCATCATCTTGTAGCTTTACGAATGGTCTCATATTCCACCTACTTCTTTGGTTCACTATTATTAACTTCTTTATTTTATAAAATGTTTCGTCTTACATATGGTTGTGCTTCAACATTTTAAGTTGGCCTCGTTGAGATATATGCTAAAGTGATTTGCATGTAATTCCTCAATAAACACAACTTTGATAATAAATATCATTCTAGGTATATAATCAAATAAGACCAATAATGCTTTGCATATTCATATTTGAATAACCAACATTGGCATGATATTATCAATGCTCATACATAGGGCCAAGTTTGGTGTTGAATTGATAATTTGAGATTTGGAAGAACAAGAGGTTTAGAAAGTATTGCTAATGGATTTGTATTACGGAAGGTTCCCCTTAATGGTTAGAAATGTTCATCAAGGTTAAGCATTCATGATCTCATCCTCACCCTAACCATAATTAAAATCAAAGGTGAATTTATGGCTCCAAAGCATATAAATAACCTAGGTTGTTGTTAAGTCATTCTTGAAATGAAGGGATGTTAAAATATTAATTAGAGAGACAGAATATTTACCAAGAGAATTATTACCAACCATAAAAAACAATGTATGTTGAATGCACACAAAGTTTACTTTGGAAAAACCCCAATTGGGGGAAAAATTCATCTAACAAAGCTCCATTAAATACCTTAGCCAAAACCCAACCAAGTCAGCCAGGTGAGCCTTCACTGCTCACATCCCCTAGCCCATCAGAATAGAGTCTTGACCTAGACTTTTAAAGTTTCATTACGTGAATTCTATGAGAAAAAAACCATTGGTATGCTAAACCACATGCTTGAAACCATTACCATTTGACCCAATCAACTCTGACTCTTTCCCCGAGTCAAATTTACTGAACAATCCCCCCATAAACCTTGACTTAAGGTTTCCTTCACCAAATCCGACCAAACCAACCAAGTGACTCAACACCGTTCACCCCCAGACCTTACCCCCCTCAAACTTTATTCCTAGAGTATCTATTAACCTGACATGCTCCCTATCACCTAGGTCTAATTCACCTAGGTCTAACATCAAACTTTACGAACAATTTCCCAAAGGTACCCATGTCTTACTAAGTCTTAAGAAATATACCTATTTACATGCAATAAACTTCCAACTCTATTATAATAATAATTTTATTATTGTTTTTATCACAACAATTATGCCAACATCCTCTCAGCTTAACACACACCTGGCACATCACTGCAATGATTTCCTCTACCTACCAAAACCCTTGGTCATAGCATGCTCCTACTCTTACCACGGCAACTCCTATTTCAGACCCTATAGCATTTTAAATGCGGCCTGACATGGACGCTTGATACCTCAATATAACACGCCGCCATGCCACTGCCATTGAAAAAGAAACAGAGATCAATATGCTCTGGGTATCGAGCGGCCATGTCAGGCCGCGTTTAAAATGCTATAGGGTCTGAAATAGGAGTCGCCCTCTTACCACTGCTCTCATCATTGTGCATTTCACACATGGTGATCCCCATGAATTCTCTTGCCATGTGATGGCTTGACAACAAAACATTTTGTTCTCCTTACTAAGTTTGCATAGGCTAGCACTTATCTCACCCTAATCGATGCGATTAAAATATCCCCTCACTGTGAGATTTGATCTAACCTCAATTGTTTGCATTGCGTTGAATGTTTGGCCTCATTTTCCAATCTATGATCCCTTGGCCCCAATCTCTTTGACTTTGTGCAATCTTCGAGCCTTCCTCACAATGAACAATACCTCTATGCTTGTGATCTAAGATACAGGCCTCATTTGCCAAGCTGAGATGGCCATGCAACTGAGTAACATCATGGCGTTGATTGGTTCGGATCTACATTATGGTCTTCCACCTTGCAGGGCCTTCATCCCCTACTTTCAACCCGTTCCATAGCGTCAGCATGTTCCACTAGTATATATAAATCCATAGTGTTGGTTCGCTGCCTTAGAACAGACGGATCTGAGCCACTTAGGGCTATCGAGCACACAAACACCTTTGCAGACTTTATATTGACTCTCACCTTCCTTCCTCCTTATCTGTTATTCGACATCAGTCTATCATGTTGCACAGCAAAATCAACTCGCATCGGAGGAACACAACAAATCTTTCACCAGAGAAATGACCCTATTTTTGCACTAGAAAGGTATCCACAACATCCAATCCCTCAAAGAACTCATAAAACACAACTACCTGTGCTCCATTCTTGACTGTTAGAAAATATTAAAATATAACACTCAGTCCTTCAAGCAATTCCAGATCTGCTGGGACACTGCGAACTGTTGCCAACACATTCATTCTGACTCAGTGAGATTTATCGGTATAGATCCATCTTAAGTACAATACAATTTGTTATTTTTCAATGTTTAAATTGTATTTTTGAATGCTAAATAGAGTATATATAAGACTAAATAAACGTTTTAACAATAAAAACTTAATTTTTTAATGATATATACATAAATATTTTTAAATGATATATAATATGTACGTAATTGACATTAAAATATTTTACATAACATGTACATCGAGACATTTTATCACGCAAATTAAATTGGTTTTTTATTATTAATATATTTTAAAGTATATTCAATATAATTAGTATAAAATATTTATTGATAACCCACATCGAATATTTTTATATATATATAACATTAAAATATTTAATTTTAACAATTTTTTTCTATATATAGATATATATGAAGTTTATATCGACATAAATTAGTTAACATAGATCTTCAAATAGTTTATTTAAATCTCTCCTTGAAATATTTTTTTAAAGTATAAAAATTTAAACATCTTACTCACACATTTTTTAAACTTCTAATTACTTTACAACATCTTCAATTTTTTTATTATAGCCTACACTATTTTTCTATTTTGAACATAATTTTTATTTTAAAGGGATGGGCGGACGGACAAACTTACACATCCCCCTCATACTGGGTTGTAGAATGAGTCTTCGGCTCAATAAGGGGGTATGTGGCACTCTTCCCCCGCATGGATCTATGCCTAGCCTCCTATCTGGTAGGATCCTTTTTGCTTGATCTCCTAGGTCGTCCCACAATGCTTAAGTTGTGTTCATGTTCTAGACGCAGGGGTTCTGCTCCAAACTCATTCATGGTACTAGATCCACAATTTCAACCTTAGAGCCATGAACAAACAATCCAGTTTAACCTTGGTCGCAAAGGCGTCCTATTGAAGCTAAAATCTGGACCAAGCATCTGATACCAAATGTTAAAATTTTAAGAGAAGAGACATAAAATATTTACCAAGAAAATTATTACCAACAACAAGAAACACCATACACAATGCACATAAATTTTACATTGGGAAAACCCCAACTTTCAGATAAAACCCAGCTAACCAAATTCCATTAGATCCCTGGGCTAAAACCCAGCCAAGTGAGCATTCCATTAGATCCCTTGGCAAAAACCCATCCAAGCTAGCTAGTGAGCCTTTACCGCTCACATCCCCTGGTTATTACAATAGGGTCTTCACTTAGCCTTTGGAATGCTTCATTACATGAATTCCACAAATAGGAAACTATGGGTATGTTATACCATATGCCCAAAACCACTACAATTTGATGGATCTGAATTGGAGCAGATTAATAATGTTGTACTAATTCCCCATTCAAAAATAAACCAAATATGCTTATCATTTTCTTTTTTCAAGTGCTTAAGGATTCAAAACTTTTGCATAATTAACAAATTCCCATGAGAGTTTATTATGTAAATGTTATAAACAATTTAACATAAAAACATATGTTGAACAACAACAATATAACAGCAAATAACATCAAAATATAACACACAACAAGCACATGATAAAGGAGTTCACCCCTCCTGGGCTACGTCTCCTTAGCCCAGCTTCCAATGGCTTAGGCCTCTCTATTATGCTCAAACTACATCAAAAGTGTGTTTACAATGCTCAGATGCCTCTAAAACTTGTTTCAATGAATTTAGAATACTAAAAATGGCTATATAGCCTCTTTTTGCATGCCATTTGGATAAGAACTGAAGAAGTTATGACTTCTCTCAGTTTTTTCCAATAATTGTTCTACAAATTGCTCTAAAACCGACAGAAAACTACATTTCCACTCCAAAATTCACTAAGGAAGCGAAAATTTCGCCGCATCGCGGGCCATATCCTATCAGCCATATCGCAACCGCAATTGGCTAAGCTGTGGGCTTTTAACACTGCAAAATGTTGTGATGTGAGGTTACGGACCCGACGGGGTATTAAATTGAAACTTATAAAACTCCCATGTCCAGAATCCTCCCTCTTATCGCAATTGACAGTTCAATGGTGAAGGTTTTGTTACACGGAAACATTGTGATTGCAGACCCGCTAGGACTTTAAACTGCAACATATAAACATATATCGTGTCTGGGGTCTATCACCTTCAGAACTCACCCGTGTTGGGACCTATTCTTGTTACTGTTGTGATTGTAATATGCGATCACATTGCATCAGTAACCTTGCCTAGGCCCTGTTATGTTCTCCCCTTCACCATCTATCATATGCGATTGTGATTAGATCACATCGCAACCTGAACCTATCGGGGGCCGATTTGTAACGCCGAAACACTTACCGCCATGATATGAGATTTGCGAGGGCCAATGGCAAGCTGCGACTTGGTGCCTCTCTATTTGTTGAAAACTTGCCATGTCATCCCAGTCCTACCATGTAGGCAAGTCAAACCTGAACTTTGATTTGCTCTAACTTCTACATACGAACTCGGTTTTGAGTGTCGTTCACACCGTTAGATTTAGAATGACGAGCTCTTCAATCTAATGCTGAATTTGACAAGATTTAGACACTTTGATTTTTGAGCATAATTCTGAGCACCTGATCATTGACCCAATCAACTTTGACACTTTCCCCGCATCAAATTTACCTAACAAGAGAAACAATGCTCTATTTAGTGTCTACTTCATATTTGAGAATATTAAGCCAATTATTAACACTCTTTGGTTATTGATCTTTAGTCTTCCTCATAGATAGATTAAGAACATCTTAGATATGTTTTTATGTTGGAACTAAGAACTAGAATACATGGACAAAATTAAAGTAATATATTGGACATAACAATGTTGATAGAATAGTCATGGAAAAGTTATAGAGTCTAGTGTCAAGGTTGTCATTTTCAAAATTAGAGTTTAGTCCCTTGGGGACACGGTATAAAGGTCGATAGTGAAATATATCCAAAGCTTTTCTCAAGTATTAGCTAGTTGATTGTTATTGTTGGTTGGTGGCGATGCCAATACTATATGCTTATTTGAATAATTTTTTGAGGTTGAATTCCATGTAGAGCACTTCACTTTTTAGGTAACTTTGTTTGAAATATCCCATGAAACCCAACAAATTATTTTTCTGCCTAGTCCCTCATCTTAAGGAGGGCTAGTTTTAAACTATTTAAAAATCAATAAGCTTGTAGATTAGTGTTGATTCCTCTTACTTGATAATTACTTGTGAGTGTTTATTGGCTTTTATTACTTTATTATATATTCTTCATCAAGAAATTACCAAATCATAAAGTGCATGAAGATCACAAGAGACAAAGAACACAAGATATAGGCTTAAAGTTAGGGTAAAACCCTACAAGGGGGAAAACCAAAACAACTTCTCTTATTATGGAATCAAATAAAAGTGAGACATACAAAATCCAAGATGAAGACCTCCACAAGGAACCAAGTCAGACCTCATTTAGATCTCTTCCAACCAAACCAAGTCAACAAGAATCAAAGTTGGTCAAACTTCTTTAAGTCAAACTTTCATACCTGCAACTTCGCAGAGTTGCTCCAGCACCTTCACAAAACATAGTTTCCCCAACAACTTCACATAAATAGAATTTTGGTCTGTAATTTGCAGTGTAACCCCAACAACTTTGCACTTGTGGACAAAGGCAAGCGCAAAAACAAATTTTCTTCCTTCCTTGGATTCTTTTCTCTTCCTTGGCCTTCACACTTCTTCTTCTATTCTCTAGATCAGAAATCAAATTGTGAATGAGTGATCAAATGAGGTTGAAGTCTCTTCCTTTTATAGCCATCCAGGAGGTCGAATTGGGCCTCTTCAAGGTTGACTTGACAAGGTAGGGCCAACTTGGACTCTTTTCTACTCAAAATCATTTATTTCTTTTTGTTACAAATTGTCTAAATGGAACTTTGACATATGAAAAAAATACCCTTGAATCAATAAACCCTAGAAGCATGAAGAGCATGCTTCAACCAAATAATAATAATAATAATAATAAATTTTTTTCCTTGTTTTCTTTTTTACATATCCATATAAGTACAAAGATAAGTATGAAGACTAAGACAAGTTACATTTTTCAACACTCCCTCTTAACTAGGGAGGTATTCATAATTACACAATGAGATACAAGGATACTCAAATTGAAATATTCTCATAAGAAGAGTTCAAATTGATAATCCATCATGAAGCATCAGCATTATAACCAGCATTGTCAATTTTCAATGTAGAAATTCCTTAACTGACAAGCTCTAACTTTTCACTAGATTAGAGCAGAATGTTTGGAGGCATACATTTGGACACCATCACCACAACCTCTCAAGGCACATACCCCATTTGGATGTTCACCAAGTATGTCCTTACAAGACTATTCTTATCTTGGATTCCCAATCCTTAAAGAATATTGGTCCTCTTCGACTACTCTTATCTTGGATGCCCTACCTCATCCTCAAAGAGTATTAGTTCTCGAGACTACTTCTATCTTGGATTTACAATCCTCAAGAAGTATTGGTCCTAGATGCTTACCCAATCCTCCATTCTCCCTACCAGTGTCTTCACCAAACTTACAGTGGTTAGTCTTGGTCTAGTGCATGACATATGGAGAATACGGTGTCCTTCATCACTCCCTCTCAACTAAGGAGGAGATATCAACTAGTCCAAACTTGTCTCTTAAATACTCAAGCTTCTTATTTAGAAGAGAATTCATCAGTATGTCAGTTACCTTTTCATATTTGGAGATGTAGCATAGCTTCACGACCCCATCTTGTACCAAGCTTCTAATATAGTGGTACTTATTATTGATATGCTTTGTTCTAGCATGAAAAATTGGGTCCTCTTTCAAATTTATGCAACTTTCAATGTCACAATGTATAATGGTAAGGTCCAAAGATCCATCAAAAAAATCTGAAAGCATCTTTCTAAGCCAAACAACTTCTCTACCAACTTCACTTGCTACAATATATTCAGCTTGAGTACTACGTAATGCAACCAAATCTTGTTTCCTTCTCATCCATGAGATCATGGAAGACTCGAATCTAAAACATCCATCAGTAGTGCTCTTCCCATCTGCATCATTGCCTCCCCAATCTAAATTTGTATATCCCAATAAATGGATTTCATTACCAGTATATTTTAGACAATGGTGTATAGTCCCATGAAGATATCTAAAAATAGGTTTAGTTGTTATCCAATGATCATGCCTTGGCTCTATTTGGAATAGATTAAGAACATTTACTGCAAAACATATGTCAGATTGGGTGTTCAGAATATACATTAAGGATCCAATCAACTTTCAGTAGGATGTTGGATCAACAAAGCTTGAATATTAACTCCTTAACTTCTTCAAATTAGTGATCATTAGAGTTTTCATTGGTTTATTTTCCATCATACCAAACTTCTGCAATATTATGATCATATATTTCCCTTGACCAAGATAGATCTCACCAGGTTTCTACCATACTTCTAGTCCCAAGTAGTAGTTTATTAGCCCAAGGTCCTTCATATCAAATTCAGCTGCCAATTACTTCTTGCATTCTTGAATACAATGCTCCACACATGTAACTATTAAGTCATCCACAAAGAGTAGTATGATCACGGGTTCATTTTTTACCACCTTGATGTAGAGATTAGGATCTGCATAACTCTTGACAAAAGCAAGTCTTAGAATATATGCATCCATCCTGGCATACCATGCTCTAGGTGCTTGTTTTAATCCATATAGAGCCTTCTTCAACCTGAAAACATGTGTTTCCTTATCATGGACTTCAAAACCCTAGGTTTCTTAATGTAAAATTCATCAACTGTCCCATTCATTGTTATATACATATTTGGGCACTGCAACCCCAATCACATATGCCCATAAAACAAGGTCCTTTGAGTCCCTAAAAGTGTTGTTTCGTGCCCTAAAGGAACAAGGTCAGCTGATTACATCATCTCCTAGAAGTTCTCCACAGAAAACTGCTCAAAACTGCTCAAAACTGGACCATACATATTGCTCAGTGTAGAGGGTACGATGCATCTCACCTGGTCAGTGCAAAAAGTGTGATTCATATTGAAAATCCCTTCTGTAGGGTGCGATGGGCAAGAGTAGACAAATGGCAAAGATAGTTTGCAAGGTGGATGATCATGGAATCTTCCAGAAACTTCTCCTGTGACACTTGCCCTCTTTGAATTGCCAAGGATGAGTAGAGAAAAATTAGTGGTAGAACTATCAGAGAGAGGACACTAATCAAAATCCCAGAAGTTGACTCACCCCCCTACAATCATCTATATATGGATCCCTCATCCCAGAGATCCAAAGGCTGGAATCTTGTATCTTGTAAGGAAGTGTTCTTGGTTTCTTGGTGGAATATCATAATGTTGGGTGATCTAAGCTTTTCATGAGGTGAAGAAGGAATTTCATGCTGGGAGGATGACGTTGGGTTAGATCAATGGGTTGTAATCCTCTCTTCTAATCTTTACATCAATAAAGCTATTCAAATTTTCCTCCACATTCTTGTATGTTTGATAATATATATGCATTTGTTTGGTCAATATATATCTGGTCCGATATTGTTTATGATTGTAGATCTCTGCACTTTGAAGTTATTATGTTGCTTTGACTTTACAAGTACTCTTTGAAGCGGAATGGTCAAGGAAAGAGCAGCAAAGATCTGTCAAAGAGGAGAAGGAATAAGCAAGGAACCGAGCAAAAGATTGTGGTTGGTATTCTTTGCTCCTCTCCTATCTACTTCTCGTAAATGAAAACGAAAAAAACTTTAATCTGTTTGTTTCTAAGATAGCTACCCGTCTTGGTGGGACTAGCAACTCTGCATAGACACTAGATTTCCCGATAACAAAATGGCGACTCCACTGGGGAGCGAATAGCTTGTTTGCTTGTCTATATTTGTTTGATTTATAAACTTACAGATGAAGCCTGAAGTCAAGCCAGCTAGCCTTCGAACTGCATTTGGTATGCAAGTGCAAAGTAGATCAATGTTTCTTCAGTCTATCTCTGGGTTTTGTTTATAAACTGAACAATTGATTTGCAAACATCCTAATTGCCTTGGTGGTGGCTCGAGTAGCCTCATTAGATCAGCCCTTATGATTTGCATTTATTGACTATCATTTTCTCGGCTTAAATCCCTGAACTGAGTTGCAAACTGTGACCAAGAACCCAGTTGAAGTCTCGTCCCTGGACCATCGCACCTTCTCCTCTTGGAAATCTGGATGCATCGCACCTCCCGTGTGCTGTAGGTGAGATGCATCGCTCTTTCCCTGTGTTGCAGGTGCGATGATCAGATAAGACCTCTTCTGCTTCTAGATTTTGGTTTTTGTTCACTCTCTTTAGCTTTAGTCAGGAGTTTTGTTGTCTGTGATCAGTATACCACTGTAGAAACTACCTTCCTTTGCATGATTCAGCCTCCATAGTACAAAGAACTGTAAATGTTTTTTATGTATTGTTCGCCATTTACGGTTCTCCTTTACAAATAAGTAGCGTAATCAAGCTATCGTCTTTTGATTTGGAAATGTCACAAGTGTCATTTTCAGTCAAATAAAAGAATCCTATTGTTCTTGATGGTCGGTTACACTGTTACTCTTGTATTTGATTTGAATTAATAGTTTTTAAGTGTTGAAAGCAATTTTCAATTCAAAATCGCAAAGTGCCATCATTATCTTCCTTTCGTTTTTTGAAAAGAAAATCGTTAGTATTATCGCTTGAAACAGTTCAGATTTGTACTTAGCATTCTTTTTGTCATTCACACATTAAGAAAGCGAAAACAAATACATGCATGTGCATTTGCATTTAGAGTGCTTGTTGATTTTGATTTAGGACAGTGCATCTAGTGTGTGTTTTCTGCTCTATGTTGAAAGAATCTCGTTTCTCTTTCCTTAGTAGCTAGGATTTTCATTGCAAAAAGAAGATTAAACGATTGTTTATCATCTTAGATTGCATTTTAGGAATTGTATATCTACATCATGCGGTGAACCT
>APFE030594368.1:71182-85390 GCA_000404065.3 Pinus taeda | reverse complement strand
CCCATTGGTAAATATCTCACCTCCCACTTCCCCTAATCTAAGGAAGAAGAACACCAAGTAGCTTTGAAATATGACTTGGTCTATGCACAATCAGGATAGGTTTATACTATCCTTCCTTATCTACCTCGGGCTAGTGTTGTTAATGCACTGGGGGCATCACATGTCACTGATAGTATTGTTGGATCTTTCTCACACCCTCAACCTCCACCATATCCTTAACCTCATATGAATTATAGTCAACTCTAGGGTTGGACCAGTTCCACTTACACATATCCCTATCCGGCTCCTTCCCATGGCAACACTTACCAACATTCAAGCATGTCATATGCATATCCCCATCTGCATCAGTTGATGTCAGGGCTAGTTATCACTTCACCTGGCTATCCCAATGTTGTTGCCAATTATTTCTATCTTTATGCACCGCCTAATGTTTTATCCCCTTCGACACCAATGCCCCAACCTCCCATGCCTCCTCCACCTCTACCACAACAACTAACACCTCCTCAAGATCAAGTGTATTCTTAGTAGAGTGCAACAAATCCCGCCAACCCCGAGAAAAATAATAAGGGGAAGGGTAACTAGAACTAGCCATCTCAAGGTAAACAAGGCAACCAGGATCCACCATGTGATTCCCCTCAGGGTGACCAACCTAATCCCATGACCTAGAAACAAGGAAGACAACCCTAGAAAGACAAGGCCCTTCATACAAATAAACTTTGTGCCTGTTACAGACCTTTTAAATTAGATGTGCCAGGCATGGTAAGCTCAAGTAGCTACTTCTCGAAGACCTCAACCCATTGCTCAACCTCATCCCCCTCTTGCATCATCACAACCAGTTGTGCTTACGAATCCTTTTCCCCATTAGAAGAATGTAGCTTCCCAACCCATACAGGATAATGCAACTCCTCCACCTTCACAATATGGCCCGAACAATTACCATACCCTCGTGATGAATTCTGATGAAGTCAACATCAAATAAGTTAACCTTCAAACTCAGTCACGCAAATATGACAAGTCCCCATCCAAGTCAGTGACTGATCCTCAACCCAAAGTTTCCACTGAGCCTCTGTTGTCACCAAATGGTCCCTTACATATCCCTCTACCTAAATTCGAGGTCTCCCTCAAGATCCCCAAAGTTCCATTACATTGAAATGTTTCTTCTTCTAAAGTCGCCCATACATATACCATAGTAGATGAATTAGCACAAATATCCCTTGTTGCCATGCCAACACTAGAAGTCCTCTAGACGTTCCCATCCCAACAGAAATATCTATTATATTCTTTAGGAATTTTGGAACCCTCTAACAATCATCTAATTGTCTTTAACATTGACAAAGCAAAACATCCCCCCCCTTCCTTCCTCAGTTTCATTTCAAATACCAATCTTCGTAAAGAACACCATGATCTAGTGGCATATCATAGATGAAGGTGCCTCCACCTATGTGATGGCCTCTAGTGTTTGGAAGCAACTTGGTTCCCCTGTTATATCCCCATCCACTATCACTATTCATGCCTGGGATGGGTATCCCACATGTTAGAGTCAGTCTAGTTATCCCTCCATCAAAGATCAAAGCTCTTTTTTGCATTTCATATTTTAGGTGTCCCACCATTTTTCATCAGTTGCATTTCGTTAGGCATGCCATAACTCTGATGGAGTGGTCTGTTTCATTCATTCCCCTCGTGCATATCATTGTTGGTTTAGGAGAAGTCATAAAGCTTCACAAGTCATTTTTAGTCATATTTTAAATTTTTAGGTCTAGGTCTAGGGTTTGAGTTAATTTAGTCTTGAAAATTCTTAGAAGACCAGCAGGCCAGAGGTATGTCTTAGATAGATCATCACTTCAATAATTCTCACCATTGTACAGCTGAATAAGGACTTCTCTTCAAAACTTTGTTTTGAAGACAAGTCACCACCTCATTTTTGTAAAAATTGTCAAAATTTTCAGTTCTTCAATTGTTCAAAGTGTAGCCCTGGTCTCCTTTGTTGAAGCATATCAGAGCTATCCTTGCAAAAAATTATCAGAGAAAATCATCATTTCAACCTATTTTATAAAGGAAACCAAAAAGGTCAAAGCCTATTAATTTTCAAAAAGTGTCAACAACCAAACATAAGAAAAATGGGTTTTCATTAAGCAAAAATTAAAATGGATGCTATATCAAGTCATTTCTCCTCATTTGCAACCTATTCCACATTTTGAGAGCTAAGAATATCATTCAAGGGCGATTTTGCAAGTTTGAGGCAAGTTTGTGAGTATTTGGGTCAGCTCCAGGGCGCGCGACGCATCAGCATAGGCGCGCGGCGCATCAAGCCACCTTTTGCTGTGTAATTTAACACAGGCACGACGCACTCAGAGCGCGCAGCGCATTGGGTAAAGCGCGCGGCGCATAGGGTTTATGCCTGCAAATTCACCAAGAATCACTCAAATTACCTCTCCTCACGCTTAAATTCTCAGGTAGGCCTGCAATCATGACTTGATTTTGTTTTTGGATGTTGTATATGAAGAAGTTAGCATATATTTGTCATGAAAACCAAGTGTATAAAACCCTCCATGTTCATCAAATTTCTATAAGGATTCAAGTGCAAAGTTTGCTGTAGGGTTTTCAAAAAATCATTGTTGCCAAGGCTTCTTTTTCCCTTGTTTCCCATTTCCTATATTCCCCAACTATTTTTCCCAATTATTCCTCATCAAACCCTACATCTTCCTCCCTCAAAATCCTAAACTCTCCCTTCTCCTATAACCATATGATCCCTACCTTATTTCAAAACCCTAAAACATTTCTATGCCCCTTTCCCTTCCCTAATTTCCTCATTTTATGTCCATTGTTCCCATTTCCCTAATGCTTCCCTTTTCCTAACAATTCCCATCATTTATGTCCCCTTGGTTACGGCATTTTGATAAAGAGACAAAAAGTCAACAGTCAACTTTTGGCACAAAGTTTTATATCAGCAAATATATATATTCCAGCCACCTTGTTGTTAAAGAACATGTCAGAGACCGAGTCCGAATATGAGCAGGATTATGATAGTGACTCTACATCGGGGGTCAATGTGCCTAATGTGCCACAAAGGTATCACAAGGGTGGCAAGAGTGGATAGCATGTTAGGGAGGAGCCTACCTCTTTGGCTCAATTGCAAGCTTGCCCGCTTGCCATGGATTGTTTTCGGCGCCAAACATGTTACCAATATTGTGAGATGATCTCACAAACTCAGCATCATCAGGAACTGGTCCGTCTATTTGTCCTTAACTTACAGGATGGTCATGTGAACCTTGCCGGAGTGGATTTCACTTTGTCACCCGACACTATTTCTCAGGCCATCGGGATACCAAATGTGGGGGAGGAATGGAGTAAAGGCCAGATGTTGGACAGGTACTATTATGAGCCATATGTCAAGCCCGCATATATCAGACACTTGAGCGCAGCCTTTCCTTTCAGATACCTAAAAGATGAGTTTGCACCATTGATGAAACTCATTATTCGGTATTTCAGTTGTGAGGGCAGATTCTCCCGTCTCTATGCGTACCATGTCCATTTGTTGATGCATTTCACACGGGTACATATGATGAGCATTCCATTTTTTATGTGCCGAAACATAGAGAGGATGGTACCTTTAATACAGAGGAAGACCCCAGCACATCAGCACAAGAGCATATATCACTATGCATTGATCAAAATCATAGTGATGCATCAGTTGGCACAACAGGGTATTGCTTGGGAGGATTTCATCTCCCGTAATTTCTTTTCCACGCTATAGCCTCCTCCAGAGATCGTTCATGTTGAGGGAGGGCCTTCACAGTAGTTTGACATTCATAAGACCAAGCATTTTGATGCTCCAGCATATGTGACATATCAGAAAGGCCCCAGGGCCTTATTTGCAACTGCACGACGAGTACTATCTCCACCCGGGGTGGAAGGGGTCTCGTTGATATCATCAGCAGAGCGAGTATTATCTCCACATCATGTGGAAGGGGTATCGCTTCCATCTTCAGCATAGGTACAGAGTAAGGATAGGGGAAAGAGACCCATGGTTGATGAGGGTCCTTCAGGAGTTCAGGATATTGGTGTCATTGATGTTGAGGCTAGTTCGCCCAACTCAGAGCTCAAGAAGATTATCCGAGAACAAAGGGCCGAGAATGAGTCGCTGCAAAAGAAATTGTAGATGGCTAAATGGGTGATCAACTACTTAGAGCAGCGCAACAAACAGTTGGAGGATGAGCATGAACTTTATGAGCTGCGCAAGATTCGGGAAGACCGGGAATTGCCTTGTAGGAGACCCAGTGATTTTACACCTATTGATCGGGAATCAATGCTCATCCGGGTGAACACTCACTTGGAAAAGTTGTTGACGAAGGCAAACAGGGACAAGGACATGCTTCGCCACATGAAGACTCACTATTGGGCTCACATGCATGTTTGCAAATCGAGAATGAAGATCCTCAAAAGGCATTTGAGCAAAGCACAAAAACAACACAAAAGGCCTGATCCGATTCGAGTTTTGGTCGAGGCTTCACTAGTTGAGCATGATACATGATGGAGGGTCTTCAGTCCAATTTTGGGCAAATTTGGAGAAAATTTTGTCGTTTCAAAATTTTTGGCTTGCGAAATAGGTTTTTGGGTTCTATGCGTCGCGCTCAGCATGCGACCCACAAGATGGGGAGGTCCAAATCACAAGTGGCTTACATTTTTGGATTTTTCATGATGAAATACACATGCTCAGAAATTGCCAAGGCATTTCATCAAGTTTTGGGTGATCAAAAGCTCAAAAAACATCATGAAAATCACCTTTCTGCCACTTTTTGCACCAACAGGAAGTACTTATAGGAGAATCGACTTTTGGAGGGTCAAATGGAGACCAAATTGGATAATTCCACTTGGATTGGAAAGTAGACATCCATGCCTTTCCAACAAGCAAACCGGAGCTCAATTTGGATGCCGGGAAGTGCCCCAAAAGCAACTGGAAAGGCGCATGGCGCAAAGGGCTCAGGCGCGCGGCGCATAGGGTGTTTTGACTCAGTTTTCCTCCTCAGCTCAGCGAATCAAGCCAGTTTCACCTATTTTGACTTGCGATGGGATTTTTCACCCTACTTGATGTAATTATTGGAGATTTATGTTGTTATGACACTTATTTACCTATTCTAGATTATTCATTCATAAAATAGCAAAAATGTAATGAATGAATTAGTTTCCTAGCTTATAGACGCAAGTTGTTTTGACTGCCTAGATTGTAGTGCTTAGTTTAGAATTGGTTGAAACAGCTCCTAGGATGATGCGCTCGAACCCTAGAGGCAAGGGAATGTGTTAGCTTGCCTATATTATGTATTTTCTTAGTCATTTTCAGGGTTGGACTCTTGGGAATAGCTTGACACTATATTGTACATATCTGCATTTTTGGCAAAGGAAAGACCAGGGTTTTGCAGCACTATTTGGGATCCATGTGGCTTTATGTGTTGATGGTGTGTTTCTCTCAGTACTTGTAAGTTGTGTACGTGCATCATTATCTTTATTGAATCTTTTGTTATTAAACAAATGAAGTGTTAAGGTAGAATCCATGAAATTGCTATGCTCTGCCTTTAAATTTGTTTAATCTTTTATGTTTTCTTCAGTTTAAGGAGAACCCTTGAGACCCCTTGCTCTCCTTAGGCCTCACCAGTCTGATCTACCCATCTCACCTGCTTTAAGGCATCAAAACAATCGCCTAGCTTGCCCCAAGTGGACCTCTGCAAAAACTTTGCCTCATCCCCGCACCCAGATTTGCCTTTCCCTTGAATTCAACAAAATTATTAAAACTCAATTCTAAACTCTTTGTACTTCATACCTAGCCTAAAATCAGTCATCAATTCGGTCATCTCAAGCCTTTTCGATTATCTTCTGCCGAGTTTGACCCGGAGAGATCCCTCTCCCGTCCTCGTAGGGCTAGCTACGAGGCTGAGCGTGGTTTGATGTGGCCTTGAGTCTTGCCTTATTTTAGCCTAAGGAAGATTTGAGCGCTAACAGGTTTGAATTTTGACAAGTATGAGGCTACAAGTTTTCAAAGACTACTATTTATATTATGAATTTAATATTTATTCACTTGATTCTTCCAGGGCTTGGATAGTAGATTGTATTCTACAAATGGCCTAAAAATTATGTACTCGTCAGAGACAAGCACAACACATAAATATAAGATAGGAAAGTGTGTCTATTGAAGTAACAAAACCATGGAAAACAATAGAAGAATAAAATATCAAGTTATTATTTAGTAAGCACTTCAAAAACTTATCACGTAGTTATGAAAATTAAAAACAAGTTTGAAGGAAAACTACAAATGATGTAGGCCATAAGGTAGTTTCAAGGCTGTAGTTGAAACTTGAAACCAGGTTGTCTTCTAAAACAAAGAGAATGATCCCATATTTTATGCATCATTATTTATAAATCATAAAATATGAAGGAAAAAAATTGGAAGAAATAATAGGTTTTATTTTGAGCTATGTGACAAGGATTTATATACACAATAAGATATAGTAGAGTTTAAAAAAAAAAAATGCTTACAATTGAATATATAAAATATACAATGTATATATATTTGAACATATTTAAATGTAGGTCATAATTGAGATATAATGCAAGAGGAATAATTTAGTGGCTAGACTTATTAAAACCAAAAAGGAGTCTAGTGCATAGCATGACTATGGACCAACAGTTACAAAAATTGTGCAATAACATGATTGCAGAGATACTAAGCAAAAGAGTTGTAACATCCTGCATGTTATTGTTAGTTTTGTAATGTCCAAATTATGGTTGTATAACAATATTGTGAAGGCCATGGCTAGCTAAGGAATCATGTTGTAAGCTTAAAATAAACTAAATGTGAATATTCATTGGTTTGATTGAATGGAGGGGAAAATAGATCCAATGCTTTGAGCAGGTTTCTTGTTGCATGCATATTGATTTGCAGATATATTCCTATTAGGGAGGCCCATACTAACATAATTTAACCTCTTTAATGTTTCCCTGACCAAACACCAACCTGTGTTGACTAAACTGAACTACGCTGTACATTGGGTTGAAACACCGTGATTAAGCTCAAAGGAGAGAGGAATTCAGTACAATTCTTACTTCTAGAGGGCAACAAATAAATCTCCTAGGTATTGGAATCCACCTATTGAGTGTTTGACTCTATCCTTCATATGATTCCCTTGAACAAGCATCCCCTCAGACTTTGGATTCAACTTGAAGGTAGTTAGCTGCAAGAAATATGTTAGTGTATCTATCCCCTCCTCGAGTTTCCATATTTTCCATGAAAATTAGATAAGTAAAATGGCTTATGTGTATTTGAAAAATGGTGATGATTATGTTGTTTATGTTGTTGGTGGATGCATGGTCTTATTTCATTCATGAAAGAATGCTTAAGTCACTATGTATTCATGGTATACAAGCTATCGTTTCTGTCCATGGTGTTAATGAATACTTGCACTATGTCATTACTTGCATCTTAACAAATTTCACATTGTTTGATATGTTTATGACTGGTGGTATGAGAATTACTCATGATCAATATATCATATTATAAGTTCTTTGTTATCTCATATTTTTATGAATTGGAAAGATCATTTCCATACTCATGATTATGAGTTATCTTGCATATTATGAGTTTCATGTATATGAAAGGTGTTAAAGGAGTATCTAGTTAGATCTAATGAATATTTAGTCTGTTAATAGTGTGAAGAATCCACATTCATGCCTCGACCTTTTTATACAAAAATTTAGCATTCTAGGTAGATTCCCTTACCCTCAAGAAAATCCTTGTAATTTCCTTGGTTTCCTAATTCCTAAAAGTATCTGCATAAATTTTGTGATCCAGAGTCTTAGAGTAATATGTTGTAGTTGCATCATGCTCGGCACAAATCACATTCAAATCGGGCATATTGTTCTATTGTAAATCATATCTATGGATCTGGGGCATGGCAAGGATTGGCATTACATTTGAATGTTAGATTGCGATCAAGTTTGGATACAACAATGATATGATACAAAAAATTTGAGGGGAACACACATTTTCCCCACACCAATTCAACGTGGTAGTGGCCACATGGAAACCTACCATTTCATATCTACTACAAACAAGTGTCCTACAAAAACCACTACAGTAGTAACATCAGTGCTTCCCACATCAGTTGTGGATGACTCAGTGAAGTTATCTCAATCTATCGAAAATATGTCAATATAGGAAGAAGAGATAAAGAAACTAAAGTTGGAGATAAAGGTTTTATAGGAGCTGACTACAAGGTTTGAAAATGCTTACTTGACATAAACACAGAAGTCCTAGACATTGTCTAATAGATTGCAGAAAATGGACAAGGATTGTGCCACGGGCATTACATTGGCACAAGAAAAGTAAAATATCTAGAAAAGGATTAATGAAGACATGGGAGAAATTTGGCCTTCAATCCAAATCATATTTGAACAACAAGAGCTTATTGAATGGTCAAATGAAGCCATTGAGCGAGTCAGAAAGAAGATAGGAGATAAACCAAATGAAGCCACTTAGCTTAGAAAATTTCTAAATTCCAAGAACAGTCAAGAATTGGAAGAGTTAGAAATTGAAGACAAGAGTGAAACTATTTTGGAAGTCAAGAAGGTGCTGACTAAATGTAATCTTATGAGACAACTTGAAGAGAAGGGGAATAATATGAACACAGGTATATAAAGATTCTTTACCAAGATGGAGCCTCTCTACAAGAAAGGACTTCCAAACCTGTTAGTAATTAACGACAAGCTAAACACGTGGCCAGATTATAGTGAGCAGATTATGAACAAGGAAAAAGATAGTTCAAAGGCTACAACTGGAAGACTCAACATGACCAAAAAAGCATTCCTGGAAGCACTGTCATATGATCTTGATATTCAGTATACAATTCTGAACTTCTTCATCACCCGAACAACATTTGCATGTATATGGAATTCGATAAAGTATACATGAAGTTGATGAAGATGAATATCCCAAGTGAACAATGCTAGGATAAAATCTATGAGTTACTAGAGTAAAATGTAATTTTAGTCCCATAGCTCAGTATTGCAGCAGATACAGGATTTCAGTGCTAGAGGGCCATATGTTCCCTCATTTTAGTGCCACCACTTCAAACAGATCTGTTTTCCTAATTTGATTGTAATAAGTTAGCTTAAGTCAGTCCTATTATTTTGTAGATACATCCTCATCATCGTGACATGATATTTTTGTAAATTAGTTACAAATACTTCAAATGTTGAAGTAATAGATATTTTTTTTTACAAAGAAACTCCATTGTATTTGTCTCTGAAGAAACAATATATTTTCTAAGTAATAGAAAAGCTCTTTCACATGATTGATGTGTCAATTTGGTGGTGAAGTACATCTATATGTCTTATGTGTTTATACTTCTCTATCTATAGCACATATTTGTTTTCTAAATATGAGTTATTCAATAAATAAATCAATAAAGGGAAAAATTTGTTTAAATCTACACTCTGCACCCACTACGAATAATTTTTATGTTTTCTTCTGATATTTGAATATAGAATTCATGTAACAATGTTTTATATTTTAAAGTCAACCTTAATAAGTTCTTCTTCTCCATTTCACCGACATTAAAAAATCTAGTCAGTTTGACTACCTTTCCTTCTGAGATCTATCTCTAAATGCTATAGTCAATCTGTATTTTATCTAAAATACTCCATAGTCCAATGGAAATCTAAGTTATGAACCAACCATTCAAATACAAATCAAACCTCAAACTCATAACTAGCCTAATATTCAATCAAACAAAGTTAAATCTTATAGAGAGATCCCTCTCTGAAGCTGGCAGGGCTAGATCCCAGCTTACAAAATTGGTTTGTGGTTACCTTGGTGATTTTCTTCTGTAGCCTCAAAAAATTACTGAGTATTAACAACTAGCATATAACAACAAGAAGCTATATATAATTCTCATCAACGACATATAACCTAATCATCAAGCTAATTATCATTTAACAACAAAAATTAACCTATAACATACTCATCAACAACATATAACATAATCATTGATTTTACTATCATATAACAATAACAATGCATACAACCGCAGGTTACTATCATTCATGACTATCTGATACCTTTGCATATGACTACACCAATCAACTAGCATATATCATGTGTGTAACCATGATCTCAATAGAATGAAAGACAGACACAACCATAATGCACATAAAAATACTTAACCTACATACATACATGCCCAACATACAAATCTGTATGACGATGTGATTTTGCCTCGAGGTCCAATGCTGCAGCTTCACTTTGATGATTTGCATCTCCTACTATATCTCAGTTAGCACATTAGCATCATAACATATTTTTGTACTGGCTTTAGCAGCCTCCAAAATTTTGGCCTGAATCAAAATTTTAGAGCCTTCCTTGGGATTTTCCCTGATGATTTCAAACACTCAGACTCATTCCATGAGCTCTTGTCGAGTCTTTACACCCTTTTTTATTGACCGACCATGAGTCGTCTTTTGGCATGTTGATTGATATGTCATGCTTGTGAGTTTGTTCAAATAATTTTGAAGGTTTTTCTTTCTGTGCATGAGTTTTTTTCACTCTGTAAACATCGATCGTACTCACACACAAATTTTCACATACTATCGCTCAAGTGTCATCACGGTCGTTCGAAGATCTATCTCAAGTGTCACACTTGTTGCTCTTAACCTTTAAGGAAGTCTCACTGAGCACATGTTTTTCTCATTGGTTTGAGGAGTTCTGTCATCTAGTCATGATAAGTATGTGATCATAATGTCATGTATGCACAAGTTCACCTTCTCTCACATAACCATTTTTCCTGAAAATCTGCCGACTAGAATACCTTCCTTTAGCCAGAACCCGATTGAGTTGTATTGCATAGTCTCATCTCTTAGTGACCCTGCTCTACTGCCCCGAACTATGCAGAGATTGAGGCTATCCTCTGGGGCATCTTACACTGCACAATATTGGAAGTGAGCCAACTAACTGTATCTTAGAACTGTGAATAAGTTGTCCCCAAGTCCAATCCACTCCATTCTTCCCATAGCATTACTCATTGAGATTCCCTCTAGTCTACCCAAAAACCTGAACTTCACCATGACCCAGTGCTGAACTACTCCCCAAAACTGCATTGAAGTTGCCCAGTTTCCTGCCCTATATTATCTACAGAAACTACACAATGATCTAAGTCGGGCCTCTTCTACCTATCACTGTACTACTCCAACGAATTATTCAAATTTGGTTGGCAGACCCCCTTACTGACTTGCCCTTCTCTCCCTCTCAAAACTGTGTAGATCTAACTAGCAAGGCCCCTGCCGGATTGTCCTGCTATCCTTCTAAAAACTACGCAATTTTGACTCAAAACCTCCCTACTACCCGACTGTCCACTCATCTCGGAAACTACGCAAAAATTTTCTATCCGACACTGTCTCTTAGAAATGCATAGTTATGACCAATAGCTCCCCGTAGCCCGATCCAACCTTTCTTTAAGAAACTATGTAGAAATGTATGTGAGTGCCTCATACTTCCTACTCTATCTTCATCAAAGAAACTGCATAGATTCCCAGTTGGACCCTCGAATAACTTGCCCAGTCCTAACCTTGAAAACTGTGTAGAATTGCCCAAGAAATCCTCCTGACACCCTACCTTGTCTTCCTCCCAAGAACTGCAAAATTATACCTCTGAGTTGGATTTTACCTGGAAGCTTTCACTATTCTCTTGGATTGCGCAAATATGCCTCCCAGTGACATCTATGCAATTTTTCCCAAAAGTGCTCCGAAGCCTCAGATCCTAGCATGAGCTGTGGTCTATGTAGTTTGAATGCCTTGTCCCTCGCGTAGTCACCTGCACCGAAATGGAAAACAATGCATCATGTTTGAATAGGATATTTTTGGATATGATGTTGTTTCATAATGAGTGATTGCAGGAACATGTACATTTATGAAACATGGCACGATGATGAACGGGATGAAGAAGGAGCGCGTGCTAGAAGACTTGCTTGCATTTGAATGAAGGCACAATGTTGGGTCCCTATAATACTAGTGATTACCCCATTACTATTGTAGTTATACCCCTTATTAATATTATTGTGCCCTTATTGTCCCCGTATTGTTATTACTGTGCCCCATAGAATACCTCTATTGTTATTTTTGTGGCTTTATATTATTATTGTTAGGTCAGCTGGGTTATATTGTGACCCCTTAGACTCCTATATATAGAAAGGAGGTTTTGTCATTGGAATCATCCAAGAATTGTTCATTTATGTAATCTAAAGGAGGTTGCCCCCTCAAAGAGGCTGAATTATAAGGAGTTGATCTATCTTTTCTATCTTTTCTTGAGCTGGTTTCATAACATTTTGTATCAGAGCTTTGGATTCTAGGGTTTCGCTGCTCCAAACAGGTCATCATGGAATTTTCACTATAACGTTTGTTTTACGATGTTTCAGAAGTTGAAAAAAAAACCCATTTGAGAAGACGTCGCGCTAAAGCTCGGGTATGAATTTCAGAGCTTTTTGCACTATATTTGCGGAGATATAATCTGAGGAAGTTTGTCTTTTTGTAGAGTCCTGAATTACATTCCAAACAGGTGACCTGGGGAAAATCGTCATAACGTTTTCTCTGAGCATTGGATTGAAATTTCGTAAGAAGATATAGAAATAGGATGGATTTTAGTTTCTTCTATATAGTTTTCAGAGCTAAAGGTCGAAACAGTGACTCGTGGGACATCATACAAGTTCCCTCTACTAAACTATTCTATAATCAAGTCACTGTGGGCGATTTCAAATAACTCTTCCTTGGAGAATCAAATTTGGATCAGACTCATGGCATTGGAAAGAGGACACAGAGGACTACCACAGGTCACAATTTTAGAACTGGATGTTTTGAAAGTACAGAGATACATCAGAGGCAATATCGAGCTCCTACAAAGAAATAAAAGGTGTGTAGATTCGTTTAAATTTTTGCTTAAGATTGGTTTGAAAATTTATTTTGAAGGAACTCAAAGGGCTAGTAGAGCATTATTATCGGTAACTGATGCCCCGAGGAAAGAAAATGAAAACACCTAGTAAGGAACCTGAAAGCTCTAGCATGACTGATGAAGAAGAGGAAGAAATGCTACATGATATATCAAAATTACAAGACTAAGTGCAAAAAATGTCAGCCTCACAAAATCTAACAGAAGCTAAGATAAATGGCATGGAATCTAATATAAAGGGCGTGGAAGCTAAGATGAATGGCATGGAAGCTAAGATGGACGCTTGGAAGATAGATTTGAAGACAGACATGCATGATTGGAAGACAGATTTGAAGACAGACATGGGCGATTGGAAGACAGATTTGAAGACAAACATGGACGAATTGAAGATAAATATGAATAAGTTGCTACAAGAAATGGTCACTAAGGGTGAAAAGGTACTAAAGGAAACTCATGATGAGACAAAAGAAATGTTAATCATGATTCCATAGACTCTAATGTGGGATCGAAGACCCATCATATTCCAAAAATCGATATGAGGAAGTTTGATGGCAAGGATCCCGCAACATGGATATTAAGATGGAGCAATTTTTTGATCTCAATAATGTGCAAAACACACAAAAGGTACGTATGGCAACTTTATATTTGGAACCAAATCAGTTTGTATGGTATCAATGGCTTTGCTCTCGCAAACAATTTATACTGGGGCAATTTTTACGGAAGAATTGATAGCACATTATGAGGATACAAAAAGCAACACTTTTTTTAGCCAATTGATAAGTCTCAAACAAAAGGGTTCAATAATGGAGCACATTGAGGAGTTCCAAAAATTGAACATAAGGGTAAAAGATATTCCAGAGGAGCATAGGATTGATGTGTTCATAGCGTCTTTAAAGGATAATATCCAACATGATGTTCGCCTTTGGGAACCTGATTCATTAGAGAAGGCATTCAGGTTAGCAAGAAAAATGGAAAGCAAAATTATGGAAACCAGGAAGCATACCACTCACAACTATAAAGACGGAAGTGTTGTTGCCCCTAGTCTTCCACAACCTATAAGGTTGACACCACAAAAATTGGAAGAAAAAAGAGCAAAAGGGCTTTGTTACAGTTGTGATAGCAAATACACTAAAGGTCATAAGTGTGCTGAGAAGAAATTATTCTACATAGAGTGTGAAGAGGAAGAAGAAAAGGAGCAAGAAAGGTCAAAAGAAGAGGATATACTC
>APFE030594368.1:53640-67353 GCA_000404065.3 Pinus taeda | reverse complement strand
GTCATTTGAATCATCCAAGAATTGTTCATTTATGTAATGTAAAGGAGGTTTCCCCCTCGAAGAGGTTGAATTTTAAGGCGTTGATCTATCTTGTCTATATTTTCTTGAGCTGGTTTCATAACACACAAAGCACATTGAGTAGCAAGCGAAAGGGACATCTACAAGAGAACCATTAAACAAGACCAAGACCATTGAAGACCCCGCATAATTTTCCATGCAGAGGTGAAGACATCTTACACTGAGAGCACACCCATCACTCAGCAGCATAATAGCTCAACACAGACACCACAATCTACTAGTACATGTTAGCAAAGTCATGTCGAGTTGTGTTATGAGTTGTCTCAACCACATCACTATTATGGTCCATACTTGTTGTATTCAAATGTAATGTAGTGTAAAATTCCAAGAGATGCAAATATGAAGTTGAAGAGTCATGTCAATTGAAAAGTCATAGGAAGTCAAACAATCATGAGGGAAGTTGAAGAGTCACAAGGGTCATTTTATCCCCCTTGGCTATATATACCCCCTCATTGTATAAGCAAAGGAATTTTCATGTTGGATCCTCCCAAATATCCTTTAGACTTTGTAGTTTGTTCTTTGATGAGTGAGGAGTGGCTCCAATGTCCCACTGCTAGGGCTAGTGATGTATGGTGTACAATTGTGTCTTGGAACTTTTCCTTAATTCAGAAGCCTATCTTAGGCTAGCATGTTTTCACACATGTTTTGTATCTGTTTGTAAGACTAGCCTTTAAATGTTTATAATACATATTTTCTTATCCTGTACTAACATAGTTGAACTACTTCAGTTATTTTAGCACTTACATTATTGAAGATGTGTTGTATTTTTTATCACTATTGTCTCGCTTATGTGGAATACTCCGTCAGACACTAGACAAGCCATCCTTGTGTTTTCTTGGTTTTGATGACTGTCACCCTCATGTAGACTACTCTGATGGACGGCGTACATGTTTTCCCTTGAGTTTTGGTTTTCATGACTGTTGCATCTGTTGTGGACTATTCCACTATATGCTAGATAGACCCTTGTTGTTTTGTTGTGTATCTCTGCCTGGGTGGTACTACTACCTCTCATCTATGTTGGGTTGTGTTATATTCTTTCCACAACTAGCTCGCATAGTTAATCGGGGGGTTAGAAGGGGGGCGGAGCCCCTTCTTCGTTGCGCCGATTATGTAGTGGGGGGGGGGTCACAGGGGGTTTGAGGGGTGTGACCCAAAAAAATTTGTTTTTGGACCCTATATTAGGTTGGGCGGACCTACTAATGGTTTTGTGCATGATTTTTTGTACATGGTTTTGGACATGGTGGTTTTAGGTCCATGGTTTTAGACGCGATGGTTTTCGGTCCATGGTATTGGATGCTTCGGCATGCATAAATATGTATTGTAACATTGAAAGGAACATAATGAAAAATCAAGTTGTTAGTCCTGATTTTGGGATCCAGGGGAAAATATCTATGTATATGTGTTTTATGTGTTATGCTCTCACATTGTTTGTTTTCTGTGTTTTAGAATTCATATGCAGGTAATTTCTGTACGGGGTTAAAAACTACATTTGGTATTAGAGCTGTTTTGGCTTCAAGGGGATGCCTTTATTGTTGAGGGGTTTTACTTAGGCCTGTGGTAGACCCTATTCAGTGGGAGATTTGGAGATCGATTCTCGTGAGGAAAGAAGATGGTGAGCACTAGAAAGATAAAGATCGAGAAATTTAATGGTCGGAGTTTTGAGTTATGGAAACTCAAGATGGAGGATCTGTTGGTGGATAAAGATCAGTGGGTCGCGGTAGATCTAGGTACTAAACCATTGGGAGTGTTTGATGAAGAATGGAAGAGGTTGGATTTGAGGGATAAGAGCACAATACGATTGTGTGTCTCGAATTTAGTATTGCTAAATGTATCAGGGGAGGCTACGACGAAGGCTTCCTGGGACAAGTTAGGGACTTTGTACCAATCTAAGTCTCTGGTGAATAAATTGTTCCTACGGAAAAAGTTGTATAACCTGAGGATGAAAGATAGAGACTCAGTGATAGAAAATATGAACTTATTTAATACTGTGGTAAGTCAATTATTATCTTTTGATATTAAAATTTTAGATGAAGGTAAGTGCATCAATTTGTTGTGTTCTCTACCAAATTCGTGGGATAGTCTAGTTATTGCAATAGGTAGCAATGCAACTTCCTTGCAGTTTGATGAAATAGTCTCATCCTTGCTGACAGAGGAGATGAGATGGAAAAATATGGAGAGCCAGAATGGTGATGCCTCGTTTGTACGAGGACGGTCCCAGAACAGAAACAAAAATAAGTCATCAAGTGAGAGATCTAAATCTAGAGGGAGATCTAAATCTCCAAGAAAAGTTGTAAAGGTGGTGTGCTAGAAATGTGGAAATGAAGGGCACTACAAAAGGTATTGTAAATCTAAAGCTCCTAACAAAGGAAAGGGATCTAATGATGCTGCTTCTGCAGAGGCAAAAACCACCTCAGATGAAGGTGGGGATGTGTACTAGGCTTCTTCAAGTACACAAGTAGATCATTAGGCATGGTTGATTAACTCAGGTGCATCCTTTCACTTCACTCCCCATAGAGAGTGGTTCTGAGAGTATGAGAAATATGATGGTGGTGATGTCTTCTTCGGGGATGATAAGAAGGCTAGAATCGTTGGTCATGGAAAAGTAAAGTTGAAGTTGAAACGTGGAAGGGTTAGAACACTTCCAGGTGTTCTAAATATTCCTCCATTGGCCAAAAATCTAATTTTCGTAAGTAAGTTGGATGATGCAGGTGTAAAAATAGTGTTCGAGAAGGATACCTACAAAATGGTTTGGATAGCACTAGTATTGATGCAGGGAGTTCAGATTGGAACTCTGTACAAGTTGCAAGGTAGCACTATTGTTGATGGGTGCAACAATTTTGTGGTTCCTGAAAGTGGAGAAGAAAATCTAGTGGTCTATAGAGAGAAGACCATACTGTGGCATCAAAGGCTTGCACATATTGGAGAGAAGGGCCTTCAAATACTTCATGGTAAAGGTATGGTAGAAGGTATGAGTAATAGCTTTACGGATTTTGATTTCTGTGAAAATTGTGTATATGGGAAGCAGAATCGGGTGAGTTTCCCCTTTGGTGGTAAGAGGGCGAAACACATATTAGAGCTTGTGCATAGTGATGTGTTTGGACCTATGAAGGTTCCATCACTGGGTAAGTCTGTGTACTATGTATCATTTATAGATAAATTCTCAAGGAATACATGGATATATTTCCTTAAGAAGAAATATGATGTCTTTGATAGGTTTAAAAATTTAAGGCTCTGGTGGTAAACTAGACAGAGAAGAAGATAAAGGTGCTAAGGATAGATAACGGTGGAGAGTTTTGCAGTAAGGAATTTGAATAATTATGTAAGAAGTGTGGTATAGCACAGAAGAAGACTACTCCATATACACCTCAACAAAATGGAGTTACAGAAGGAATGAATAAAATGTTGATCGAAAGGGCAAGAAGCATGCTCAGTGGTGCCAGGTTAGGACAAGAATTCTGGGCAGAGGCGATGGAGACTACATGTTTCCTGGTCAACAGATCACCTTTATCAGCATTAGAAGATAATACTTGACAAGAGGTATGGATTGGTAAGAAGCCTTCTCTTTCACATCTAAGGGTATTTGGATGTGATGCATATGTACATGTTCCAAAGCAGAAAATAACCAAGTTGGATAGTAAATCTAAAAGGTGCAGCATTACTAGGTATAAGGATGGTTTAAAGGGTTATAAGATTTGGAACCCAGTAACAAGGAAGGTTATGTGCAGCTGAGATATGGTGTTCAAAGAGGTTTCAAGATGTTATTAAACATGAAGTCCAACCAAAGGAACCTGAGAAGATAGAGTTTGAGCTAAAGGAGGAAGAATCGGACTCTACAATAGAGGAGGAATCAGAAGATGAAGAGCCACAAACTACGGGTGTGAGAATATGAGTTTAAGAAAGAAGGCAGCTAGAAAGGTATAGTCCATCTGCTTTATGTTCAAATTTTTCTTTATCTATTACTAATGATGATCCCAGAACTGTGAAGGAAGTAGTAGATTCAGAGGTTGGAAAACTCTGGAAAGAGGCCATGGTTGATGAAATGACATCTTTGCACAAAAATAAGGCTTGAGATCTAGTGGAGTTACAGGCTGGAAGGAAACCCATTGGTAGCAAATGGGTGTTCAAGAAGAAGACAAATGCAGAGGGAAAGGTGGAGAAATACAAAGCTCGGTTGGTAGCAAAAGGTTATTCCCAAGTGTCAGGAATTGATTTTGGTGATATTTTTTCTCTTGTTGCCAAGGTAACATCTATTAGATTACTTTTATCTATTGCTACTGCTTTTGATTTTGAGGTAGAGAAAATGGATGTGAAGACAACATTTCTTCACAAGGATGTAGAAGAGGAGATCTACATGAAGCAACCTGAAGGTTTTGCAGTGAAGGGTAAGAAAGAACTGGTATGGGTTAAAACAATCACAAAGAATGTGGTATCAGAAATTTGATACATTTATACGGGGAGTTGGCTTCACCAGAAGAAAAGCATATCACTGTGTGTATTTTAAATTAATTGGTCACCGTGTTATTTGTCTAGTCTTGTATGTGGATGATATGTTGTTGATTGGAATGACAAAGAAATTATCTAGGATTTGAAGACCCATTTGTCCTCCAAATTCGACATGAAAGTTCTTGGTGTTGCAAACTATATCTCGAGCATGGAAATTAAAAGAGATCGAAAAAAGAGGAAGCACTGGTTAAACCAGAGGAAGTATGTTGAGACAATATTGCAGAGGTTTAATATGTATGATATTAAACTGGTGAAGTTTCCTATTCCTGTAGGTGTAAAGTTATCTGTTGAACAGTGTCCCAAGACACAAGAAGAAGAAGAGGACATGTCCCATGTTCTATATGCAAGTGCAGTCGGTAGCTTGATGTATGTGATGGTATGTACTAGACTAGACATTGCACATGCAATGGGAGTATTGAGCAGGTTTATGTCAAAACTAGGGAAGGAGCACTAGACAGTAGTGAAGGAGGCTTTTAGGTATTTGCGTGGCACTAATGGCTGTGGTTTGTGCTACCAAGGAAGACAAGGATTGGACAGAGTGTTGGATATTCATGGATTTTTTGATGCAGACTGGGCTGGAGATCTAGATCAAAGAAGATATACAAGTGGGTATGTGTTTAACCTATTTGGAGGTGCAGTCGGTTGGATGAGTAAGAAACAATCTATAGTGGTGTTGAGGGATTTTATCCCCTAGGGCTTTTGGGTGGAACCCTAGCAGACTGAAAGTTGTCGCAACAAAGAAACATGCACATACACAGCCATTATGCTAGCAAAAGCTAATTCTAAGGTAAGAAGGACGTACCTCAGGTCCTACATTCGGGTAGTTCCTCAAGGGTCCAAACCCTTCTTGACGTCCCTTTCGCTCCTTTGCCCTGCAAAACCAACAATTCCAAAGAATGCAACAGTATATGGACAAAGATTTATACAAAAATCATCTTTATGTTATACAAGGAAGGATTTAGTTATAAACTTTTAGAAATCCATTCATACATGAAATTCAAACATGAACATCATTAACATAAAGAAGAATCATATCGGGAATCAAGACGTGTTTCTTTATTTGACAAATAGAAAGTACAAAAAAGAGTAATATCACCTGAGCAACCTCTGCAGGCTCAAAGCTCAGCCTCCTTCTGGATCCATCCCGCCTCAAGCCTCTAGCATATCTCCTTCCAATACTCACTCCAAGATGTCATAACTAAGGGATGAAAATCAAATCACAAGGAAACAAGGGTTTCCTGTACAAATGGGGGAAGTAAAGAAGGCACAAGGGTCTTCAGACCTGATAAGGGGGAAATCTCAGTATAATAACCTTTCTCTCTCTTCTCTCCTCCCTTAGGCCTTCCCTTTGGTGTCTTTTTATACCAATTCCAAAGTAGTTTTTTAGTTAGGAATTGGTTGGGAACAGTTGAGGCCATGGGCACTAATAGGTGATCAGTAGGTAAAACCCGCGATCTCCGCCCGAAAATAAGGAGTTTTATATTTTTTTAAGTTTTTTAATAAATATACGCAGGTTGGGTATATATGAACCCGCGTATACACGCGTTTGACTCAGGGCAATGTCATGTATAGGGAATAAAACACTGTTTTTTAGATTTTGGACCAGGTCTGGAAGGAGGGGTTGCCCTAGGCCATGAGTGCAGCATCACAAACCATAATGGTGAGATTTGGAGCTATAACAGTCACATTTCGATCATACTGAGCTTTAATACGTTTTGCATGAGATTCAATCGCTAATGCAGCATCACGTCGATTCTCATCTAGCTGAGCCAAGTATAAAAAACATCTTTCCTCTTCAGAAGTGGCTGGAAGTAACTCGATGGCCATTCGCAATGACGATATTTTGCACTCAATAGGTAACACAGCTTCCAAACCATAAACTAGTTGGAAAGGAGTGAACGTTGTTGATGTTTTAACTAAGGTTTGATACACCCACAGCACTGAAAATAGCATGTTGTTCCAATTCGACCGATGAATCCCAATGATTCGTCGGATCATGATGACTTCATCCAAGCCATCATCTTGTGGATAATAAGGAGTTGAACTGTTGTGACGCAAGCCGAGCTGGCCCGTAATTTCAGTCATCATAACGTTTCGAAAATGATGCCCATGATCAGTGATAATCGCTTGTGGAACACCAAACCTAGCAATGATATGATTGAATACGAAAATCGCAGCTATTTTGCCATCTGCCTCAAATGTAGCCATCGCCTCGGCCCACTTGGTAAAATAATCTACCGCAAGGATAATATATGCATGCCTCCTGGCCGAGTGAGGGTTAAATGTAATAAAATCGATACCCCATTTGGAAAAAGGACCAACGACAACTATAGGGTGAAGAGGAGCAGGTGGAGCGTGCATCTTTCGATCTAAAATTTGGTAGTTGTGGCATTTTCGGACCGCAATAATACAATCTTTAAACATGGATGGCCAGAAATAGCCAGCGCACAATATCTTTTGGGCAGTGGCATACCCAAACATATGACCACCACACGCTCCAAAGTGACAGTCATTGAGGACCCTTTCAGCTTCCTCATGAGTCAAACAATGTCGAAAAACAGAGTCTGCCCCACGACAATAAAGAGTATCTCCAATAATTTTGAATTGTTGGGATTGGAATTGTATTTTTCGAATGTCCGATCGTGAAATATTTGGCCGAAAGGATTGGGTTTGGAGATAACTGATGATATCTTCATACCATGGATCTAAAGTGCTGATTAGAAACAAGGATTCATCTGCAATGGTCTCCTCTGCCACAGTTTCTGTGTCAGCACGCGGAAAGTCACACATTAATTCTGCAAAAACTAAAGATTTCTTTGACTTAGATTTTTCAAACTCCAAGTCCAACTCCTGTAGGATAACAATCCATTTGGAGTACTTGCCCCCTAGCAATTGCTTGGTCAAAATATAGATCATAGGGTTGCAATAAAAAATAACTGTAGTCTTACGTAGTAAAATGTAATGACGAAAACGTTCAACAGCTTGAATAGCTGCCAATGCCAATTTCTCCACATGTGAGTATTTTAGCTCAGTTGGATTTAGCGTGCGACTAAGGTAATATATCACATGTTCAGTACCGAATTCATCTTCCTAAACTAACACCATTCCGATGGTGGAATAGAACACAGCGAGATACAAGAAGTAGTCTTGGTTGTAGTTGGGAGGATGCAACAATGGTGCATGGGTCAACGCGTGTTTTAGCGCATCAAAATATTTCTCAGCTTCTCGTCCCAAAAGAATGAAGTATTCTACTTCAACAACCGAGTAAAACCCTTTGTGATCTCGACGTAGTTAGGGATGAATCGACGTAAAAAATTTGTTTTCCCTTGCAAACTTTGGAGTTGGTAAAGACTCGAAGGAGGACGCAATCTAATAATGGCTTCAACCTTCGAGGGATCGACGTGAATTCCAACTTTCGAAACAACAAACCCCAGTGACCGACCCGTTTCAATACAGAAAACACACTTGTGGGGGTTCAACCTAATCCGATAATACCTACACCTCATAAAAATTGCTCTTAAATGGACGAGATGATCAGCTCGATGTAATGAATGAGCAGGCAAGTCATCGAGATAGGGTTGCACAATGTGCTTGATATCATGAAAAGCATAAGACATGACCCGTTGAAAAGTTGCCCTAGCGTTCTTGATTCCAAAAGGTAATTTGCAATAAGCAAATGTCCCCCATGGACAAATGAATGTTGTTTTTGGTTGATCAGCAGGTAGAATATTGATTTTATTGTATCCGGAAAAGTCATCCATAAAGGAGAAAATTTTGCTGCCGGCACAATCGTCAATAATTTGATCAATATAGGGAGTAGGGTAGTTGTCCTTTGGACATGCTCGATTAATGTCCCTATAGTCGATACATATTCATATTGTCCCTTGCTTTTTGTTAATAGGAACAATATTCGATACCCAATCTGTTAACGGGATCGGATAAATGAAACCTACTTTGAGTAATTTTTCAACTTCTGCTTTAATCGCAACAGCTTTTCTTGGGTGAATCTAATGCAAACGTTGCCGGACGGGTTTAGCGTCTGGGTAAGTTTTGATTTCATGAATCACAATTGCTGGGTCAATTCCTGGCATTTCCTCATATGACCAGGCAAACACATCGCAGAATTCTTGAAATAGGGCCTTATATGTTTGAATTTCATCTTTTGTACAAGAGGCACCTATATGAACGTTTTCAACAATTCCAGGCTTAGCTGAAATGTCAAGGGGAATAGTTCAAGAAATATTTCCCAAGTTTAACTCGGAATCGGGATGTTTCATTAGATTCTGAGCATCCTTGACATATTCAATCGTAAATATTAATGAAAAATCATTTCCAAAACGATCGCTCTCAGGTAAAAACGAAGATCTGTGATGAAGATCTTCCCATGGTATCTCATCGACGCATAGGATTTCATGAATTTCCTCATCCGTTTGAACAAGTTCAGAAAACATTATTGAATTTGAGTTTGATGTTGAAAGTGATTCCTCATGGACCACATTCATTAAGTTGATTCGGGTTGATGTTGTGTCAGAAAATGACTGCATGGTCTGATACGCAAGTTCATATGGACTCAAAGGCATACGAGTACCAAATGAGTCTATCTCAAATTCAAAAGGTATGATCCAAGGATCATCATTAACAATGGTTTCTGATGAAATCATATGAATGGTTGCAGTAGAAGACGATGCGTTGATAGGAGGAAAAGGAAAAGTGCCCACTAATCCGGAATCTTTAACTAGTCCTACTCCAACATCCTTATATGGGATTGTCATTTTACCAACATGCTGAATGCTCTCAGCAGAGGCTGGGTCGGATGAAAAGTAAGACAGATGGTCTAAGGTTACGATCTTTCCATTATGAGGGAACTTTATAAGCCGAAAGACCGATGAAACAACAACTGTCATAGCGTAAGACCAACTACGACCCAAGAGAAGGTTGTAATCTAGAGGGGAGTCAACCACCTCCACATCTAGATTAACGATTTTACCTTCAACCCCTATAGGTAGATCCTATAGAATGCCAAAAGGATGAAACCCACGGCCATCAAAGGCCTTTAGAATCATCGGGGATTGATTTAGTGAAGGAGAACCAAGCGATATCCAACACCGTATCGACATAATACACGTGGAAGCTCCCTCATCAATCACAGTCCTATGAACAGGTCTATTTTTTACTATCACTGGAATCTAGACAGCCATCTGATGAGGTAAGCGCGGTGCACTATTTTCTAGATCGAAAATTATAAGGTTCGGGTCCTGAATGCCAACAGCTCCTATAGCCGACAAAAGTAATTTATGCTGTGTTGGACATGATTGTAGCACTTCCAAAGCTGACATAGATGAGGGTGAAACAGCTAAATCCTCAACAATGTTATAGTTTTAAGTTGCTCTCGCATGTGGATTGAAAGTAGACTTTCGAAGTATACCCTTGGCGGGCGATTTGATTACTAAGTCTGGATTAGGTTTCTTGATCTATAGTGGATCGGAACCGGGAGCTGAGGTTGATGGGTTCGAATGGGAAGATTTTGCTTCTTTACCATCAACAGGACTTTTACTGCCATAATCTTGTGATCGAGTCGCAATCCTAACATGGGACATCATAAATATGGGTTCTTCATTGGCACTAGAGGAAAAGGATCCTTCAAAACAGCAGGAGTTTGGGAAACTTTGACAATTTTCGCAACCTCTGCATGATGAGGGCAGTCTCTCGTAAAATGTTCTTCATCACAGATGAGACATGGATAACGAGGTTTGCATTTTTCATCAGTTGATTCCACTTTTTCAGATTTCTCTTTCAAACTTTTATCTATTTTATTCTTCTTCTTCCCTTTCTTATTACCACCGGTTTTTGATTTAGCTGTAGATGACTCTACAACATGAATATCGGCGGAAATTTCCACGGAAGAATCTCCTATCGGGGAATCTGGCAAGGTTATGATAGGAGAAGAATTCTTGGAAGACTTCTTCTTACTTTTGGTATTAGCCGTACCAATCATATGAGACCCTAAAGGAGCAGCAGCGGTTTGATTTTGTTTGGGTAGATCGGGGATTTTCTCGTGTAATGTACCTGATTGAGTATAAACTAAGTCAAGGTACTGTGCTTGAGAAATTACTTGCTCCTCAGTAACGACTCCGGCCTTAGCTACATCCTCAGTGATCTTGGGCAGTAAATATTTTACAAACCATTCAGCTAAGATCTGATCCGGGATAAAAACTTTCACTAAATGTTGTCAACGTCTCCATTCATGGATGTGATCTGAAATGTAAGTGGACGTTGACTGCTTTAACGAAGTCAATAATTTTGTGCCATTGTCATATCTGACTGGCAATTGAAAATGAGTTAAAAATGAAGTAGCTAACTAACTAAAGTTATAAAAAGTGGCTCGCGGTAACTCAATGTACCACTTGGCCGAGAGACCAATTAGAGTGCACTGGAAAAGTCGTAAACGAATTGAATCATCTGAAATGGAATTAGACGCACACCAGAGGTGATAAATCATCACATGGTTCGACGGGTCCTCTCCTGGCTTACCTTCGAACTTAGGAATATCACTGGGAAACTTATGCGGCATTGGGGCCCAATACTGAAAATAGTTAATTGAATCATTCGTAAGGCGCGTCAAGTCAAGCAAGTCCAAAGTTGCGATAAACAGTAACTAACGATTAGGGTCCCTAAAACTCTAGTCTGTAGACCAGCCCTAGGAGGAGGATATCCAGGATAACTAGGAATTGGAATCGCATTTGGGATATTTTTTCCTCCTAGAAAACCAGGATTAACCAGACCATACTGGGGTTGCTGAGGTTGTTGATATGTATACCCAAGGTACGGTTGATACTGATAGGTTGGTTGCTGCGTAGCAGGACCGTATTGGTACTGTCCTTGGTACGATTGTTGATTATACTGAGGTTGAGTGGTGACAACCGTACTTCCTACAGGCATCTAAACCGAAGTGTGGACCGTGGGTCCAGACTGAGGTAAAGATGTCTGAGGAGTAGATACAGGGACAATAGAAACCGGAGTCGTCGATACTCTAGAAGAAGGTGGGGTAGATGCAACAGATGTTGCAGTAGTTGCAACAGACGTTCGAGGCAGAGTACGAGGCGTACTAGGCCCAGACTGAGAAACTACAGAAGGTGCAGAAGTTTGAACAATAGACTGGACAGGTTGCTGGGATGAACTAGAAATCAAGGGTTGTCTAGGTTGAGATGACAACTGCGCATTCGGTTGCAAGACCTATTGGGATTGAGATGGATCCCACACTAAATTCGTTCCGGGGTATGGACCCATAACAGGTTAAGGATATTGAGGACCATAACCGGGTTGAGGGTAGGGTTGATAATATGATTGACCCGAAGGTGGTTGGTAATCTTGAGCTGGGTACTGACCTTACGGTTGATAACCCTGACGCACATATTGATACTGGGGTTGACCTTGAGGTACATATGGATATTGAGGTTGATTTTGAGGTGCATATTGATACTGAGGTTGACCCTGAGGTACATATTGATACTGAGGTTGACCTTGAGGTACATATTGAGTCTGGGGTTGACCTTGAGGAATGTACTGTCCCGTAGGTATGTACTATCCTTGAGGTTGTCCCCCAGGCGCAAACTGAGTACCTTGAGGTTTCCCCCCAGGCATATACTGGGTACCTTGAGGTTGCCCCCGAGGCATATACTGGGTACCTTGAGGTTTCCCCCTAGGCAGAGACTAGCCACCTTGCGATTGAGGATTGGGAATAGAACCTGACATCATGAGAATATCTTCTACACTCAACGGTTTAGTACCATTACTTCCAGTTAATAACTTTTTCTCAATAAGTTGAGGAGATGCTCCCGAAAAAGTACCAGACATGGACTGATACCTAGGGGGAACAGAAGGACCGCCGTACAAAAAGGCTTCCGGAGATTGAGAAAACATGGATGACTGCTTAGACATATTCAACGGAGGATAGTAACCTCTAGGTGTTGGGTGATAAGAAATACGAAGTGGTGAAAAACTTAGTCCCGGGTTTTCCAAAAAATCAGTCAATGAGATATACCAAGCACTACTCCTAGGTGGACTGTAAAATATTGATTCACGCTCCCTAAGGTCTAAGGTAGGCCGATCTTCTGGACTAGGGATGCCTTATCCGTTGTCCGAAATAGCAAGTTCTTCAATAGCTATTAGTCCATAAGGAAGATCTTGGGTAATTATCGATTCTACCCTAGGTGAACTAGGACCACTAGAAGCTGGAGAAGCAAACCTTGATATTGGAGTAGCAGTAATTTCATATTCGGGTTCAGATATTTTAGGTTCTTCACCTATATCACTAGTAGATGCAACACTACCAGTAACTTCTAAAACGAATACAGGTTGTGTACTATAATCTGCTATTAATGCCGAAAAATTAGGATTATATCCCACCAAAGTGGATTCTCTTCTTTCAGGTGACCCACTTCTACTGTCACTAGGAGTTACCAGGGCCCGTAGCCCTTGAAGCTGGCATGGTGAAAACTCAGGAGGTTGGCCCCGAAGTCTACGGGACTTCCTCGATAATTCAGCCACGGTTAAAAAATTTTAACTACTTCACATGAAAACTAAGTAAAATCTCAATGAAAACCACCTAAAGCCTCTAAAGAACCAAACAAATTGAATCACACGCCTAAAGAATCTAAGAGATCAATCACACACAAACAGTAACTTTCCGTACCGAAAACACTAGTTGGTGATGAAATCCAACGTCGTAGAGTTCAATACAGAAATATCAGTTGGAATAGTTACCCTGACAACCTGCTTAATGAATAGAACGACACAAGTTTCTCCACTTAACTGTCTCGAGTGAAGAGAACCCCCCAAAAAATCCAAGTGAGTCTAGCCAACGTCTGCTCCAGGTACAGTGGGATCTTCCCGCCACCGCCACCTTAGGAAGAATCCTATAGAATATGGTCACTATGGTTACCAACAGAAACAAATATACCTGGGGGAACAATCTACGATCCGATATGCACACAAGGGCAGAGTAACAAGCTCAATCCCCTTGAAGGCTCCTTGACATAAACCAAGGTTTACCAACAAGTGAACCCAGGCTCCTCAACAATGGTTAATCCGAGGTTTACCATTTTTAATACGTGAATATCTAGCATCGTTCCC